>JAEQBH010002936.1:0-298205 GCA_016808115.1 Tetrastigma voinierianum | reverse complement strand
ACCAGATATCACTCAAGCGGTTAGTATGTTGTCAAAGATTCATCTAACCAAGTGTGCTTCATTTATGCAGCAGCAAAAAAAGGGTTCTAAGGTGCCTAAAGGCTTATTGAAACGGTTTTGGTATGGCAAAAGATTCGAGGATTCTTTGACTGGTTTTACCGATAGTGATTGGGCTGGATCTACTGATGATAGAAGAAGCACATCGGCCTGTACTGCCTTGGAAAAACACCATCTCATACGTGCTCTAAAAACATGCCTGTAGCCAGTGTCTCTGGAAGCTGAATATAACAGCAACAAGCCTGTGAGTTTAGCTAAGGGAAATTGCTCAATGGATTTAGAGACGAGCAGGAGGGTCACAGCTATTTATTGTGACAATATGTCTGAACTACTTTAACTGAAACGGTTTCATATTATGATCAAGCATATCAAACTGAGCATCATTTTATTAAATGACCTTATCAAGAAAGAAGAGAGTAAGCTAGAGTTAAATCACCACCAATAGTTGTAGCAATAATATAAACTCTATCACTATGAAGTTTTTTGAGTTCAGAGATATCATTGGGACTCACTCATTTTAAGGAGAATTTGTGAGGAAAGCAGTGAATTAAAAAGATAAATTAGTTAATTCAAAAGTTGTTTATATTCATTATTTCTATCTTTGTTTTTCTAAATACATTTAAAATGTTTTAGATTACAAATGTTAGATTCTATTATGAATTTCTCTGCACAGCTTATGTAAAGGCATGTTTGATAAGTTCTTCAATGCAGAAAAAAGTAAAGAAAGAAAGAAATCTAGTGTTTATATTTCAAAAAAAATTAAGCAGCACTCATACTTAAAAAAAAAAAAAAAAAAAACTTTAATGTTCTATTTATCTCTAGTTTCAACACATAGCATATTTTAAAACAAAGATGGATGGATGGTTTTAAATAACTAGAAGGTTCAAGGAATAAATTCATGAAGAAAGGTTGAAGAATAAAGGTTGGAATGATGTTTCACTAGGGCATATAAGTAAAGGTTTCTATGATAGAGAGGAACTTGGACTGAAATTAATAACAGTATTGTAGCACAAAGATCTCTAAGATATTTATTGCGGCAGAAAGAGTGGAATAAACAGGCGTATCAACTAACAAATGTAATTCATATATGGAAAAGTCAGATTAAACTCTTTTAAGGATGGATCCAACTAACAATATGTATTCTTCTACTATGGAAGAAGAAGAGCTCAATGTCAGTCTCAAGTGAAGAAGACTCTTGGCCCAGCAGTGTAGAAAGATATAGCATATTCCATAACAGAGGATAAAATAACGACAACAAAAAAAAGAAACCATAGGAACTGCAGTTAATAGGTAAAAGCAAATAGTGAGTGTCAGCTTTACGATAATACAACCACCCATTTATTCAAACATGCACATACAAATTTTTTAAATTTATGTCTGCTGTAACCAGCACCTTTTCAAAGCATGACACCCACACCCAACACCTGTTGGACATTTATAAAGCACTAGTAATGTATCTAAGTAAAACATCCAAGAGTAGCAACAACTAAACTAACATGTATTTCAAAAACATTTCAATACAATGGAAAGAGTAAAATTGAAAATCCAAATCAAGACCCAGAATCAAACTTATTAAACTAAAGAATTTGAAAAATCTGAGATTACAGTTCATGTGGGATTTGAAGCCCTTCTGTCAACCCACTCAAACATACAATATTTTTTAACCAGACATGTATAAGACAAAAAATATTCATAGTTATCATGAGCAACATTATGCAAAAGCAAATTTAATTCATTCAACAGCTGAATCACTCAATTGGGAAAAAAGGGTTTTCAGAATAGACTAAAAGGGAACATGGTTTTGAAGAGCACAAGGTGCATCAAAAGCTTAAAGTCTCCCATAGTTTAGGCACAAGGTGCACACTCAAAGGGCAAGAGTTTCATACAGTTTAGGTCCAAGACACAACAGAAGGTGTGAACTTGAGTGAAATGAAATATGCCCAAAGATGCATACCAATTTTACAAAATATCGTTCCCAATCTAATCCAATCAACAAAAAGAATTTAATATTACCAAACATTTTAAATAAGCATTTCAATAAAAAAAATGAAATTATAGATTCCATTCTAAAATAAGAAATTTTAAAAATAAAACTTTTTAAAAAGGAAGTCTAAAGTGAACCCTCTTTTCAATTAAAATTCATATCTTGACAAGCAAGGCAATGTAACTAGAGTGCGCTGTCACGGACTGATTTTGGTGGCATCCATGACCGTAGCAGAAGAGCTTAATAAAGATCAACATGCTGGCAGGTTTGAGCAGAATGGTGTGATTGCGCTCCAAAGGTACGTGCAAGTGGCTCATGGATGAAGCCTCTTCGGAGTTTAGGCAAATCGACCTGACTAAGTTTGAGAAGCTTGTCACCGGCCTTGGACTTGACTATAAAGAAGGGGTTTGGCCAACCCTACCCAAATTGGTCGGGAGCTAGAGTCGCTCTGCTGATGAACCCAAGGCAGGGCGAAACCAGTCAGCATAAAGGCATAGAGTGGTGGCGTGGTAGGCTGGGTCTCACGAAAGAGCTCGTGTGAGCAACGCGTGAAGTACAGTGACTGCGTGAGCAAGGGTAGGCTCATATTATTGGCGCCTTAAAACTTTGGAAAGGCAAAGTTAGAAAAATAAAATATATCAATTGAATTTTCTGTCCAAGGTGTTAATTTAAGCTGTCACCATAGCTCTTGGACCATACTTGAAGGAGATGGAAAGAGATGATATAATCCAAAAACAAGCTAAACTTGATGTATTCTTACTCTTTCTACTAGATTGCAAACCAAACACCAATATCACTTCTCACTCCTCCAATAATAAAAGCGTTGACCCAACTTTTCTAGTTTTCGCCTTTCTCCTAGTATACCCACCTTCAACCTGAACATAGCTGCACAATCATGGCTCACCTGAACATAGCTGCACAATCATGGCTCTTCAGAACATAGGAATACCATCTTAACCCTCCATTTTCTAAAGAACACCTTTATTTCCAATTCTTTGCTCTTATGCAAAGATGACATAATAGAAATAAACCATTCGTCAAACTAATTACTTTAACAGAACCCCCTTATAGTTATACTTGATCTGATGACTTGAAAACAATAACTAGTATGGGCCAACATATGGGCATGCAGGGTGTTCTTCCCCACAAAGATTGTATCTTTGAACCGAGGAGAACTTTTCAATCTCATATGGCAGCACATGACCTCTCAATGCATCATTCCTAGAGTATACTTTCCTACTCGAGCAAAGTTCATCTTGATGTGATTTCCCTTCGCAACTGTCTTCTTCACACCCTAATCATAAGGCACTCTAAATTTATAAGATACATCTTCTTCAAACTCATCAAGTCCCACTGCTAATGTGATACATGGTTGGGGCCAGTAGTGGATGATCCAAGTTTAGGTGAGATCCAAAATATGGGTTTGGGAATTGGATTTTCTAGGAGCCAGCTGGAGTTATGGATGAATTTTGGAGGTTGTCTAAGTTAGGGATGGTGTATTTATAGTATGGTGTATAAGGAAAAAAAAGGTATTTACCCCAGGAAAGTTTTTAGTAGTATGGAGCAGATTTGGAAAGTTTTGGTTAAGGTTGAAAATTTGGTCATAAGAGGATTTAAAAATATGAATGGTGAGGCAGTGGGGATTTACACAAGAGTAGTTATTCTTGAGTTCTTGAAAAGAACACGAAGATAGATGATGGTGAAGGCGCCGCAATCAGCTATGGACAGGAGTTGATTGATGGCGGAGAAAGACATATCTTAAGGAATCCACACCAGGTATGAAGCCACGAACTCGCTGAGGGAATCCTGAGGCAAGAAAACTCTTAAAGAAATACGAAACTTTATTAAAACTTGAATGAATGAAAAAAAGAAACACAACTAAGACATTATGGGCCTTGCTTTCTAAGCAAATAAGCAGCACTTTAACTAGGAAAGAAACTTCCTAAATTACATAAAAGCAACTCTAAAAGCAAACTTTCTAAAATAAATCAGCAAATCTTATAAGGGATAGAATAAAATCTTGGAGTAAATCTCCAACAAATCTTTCTAAAGAAATACAACATAATCTATGAATCCTCAAAGATCCGTAGGAGAAAATCTTTCTAAAATCAATATGGCGCGGCTCAGCAAATCGGGGATTTGCGGGATTTGTGCGTTTTTGCCTTCCGAGGCCCCGAATGGGGTCCCAGGGAATTTTCACATATGTTGTCTTGCGGCGCCACTGATCGAATTCTTGAATAATTGGGGCTGGCTCCCATGTTTGGTGTGTTTATAGAAGCTCTGCATCAATCCCTGGTGGGAAAAAGACTGCTCTCAAGCCTTAAGTGTTGATAAAGCCTCAAGTCCTTGACATTGAACATTGGAGAAATTTCATATTAAATGCAGCAATTACAACTTGTAGAGGCATTCTCTCAATTTTCTCTGTCTTGAAAGGGCATCACCCTTGGCTTGAGCTTTCCAAACTTTCTTGGTGGAAACCTATCCTTGTGAAGGTGTACCCAAACCAAGTCGCCAACCTCAAACTCAACATACTTGCGGCATCTATTTGCTTGTTCCACATATTTGGCATTCTGCTTCTCAATCTTCAAGCGAACTTCTTCATGCAACTTCTTGATCTCTTTGGCTCTAACTTCAACATCTCCACTAAATTGTTTAATAGTAGCATGGTGTGCTAATTCCATGGGTCCAATCAGTTGTAGTCCATAGACTACCTCAAATGGACTTTTCCCAACAGTTCTATGCAGGGACCTATTATAGGCAAACTCAATTTGGGGCAGAATCAAATCCCATTGTTTCACGTTCTTTCCTACATGCTCCATAGCATATTTCCCAAGCTTCTACTATTGCCGGTTTGACCATCGGTCTAGAGGTGATAAGAAGTGCCGAGCGATAAGAAGTCGAGTTTCCTCCATGAAGTTCTCAGTGGCCGAAACTTAAGAGGTCTGATCTGACAAATAGTCTTGGGAATACCATGTAGCGCCTAATCTCTGAAATCTGAGTCGACAACATGAAGCATCATTAGACTTGTTGCATGGTACAAAGTGGGTCATCTCAATTTCATCTTAGTAACAACGGAAATAAATATGATTTTGTCGGCATAAGTGCTATGGGTTGAGCTGACTGATAGATTGCTCCCTTAGAATAGAACAATTGCCTCGGTCTCCAAGTGCTCCATCAATTCTTGCTATAGATCGAAATATCATCAGAGCATCACCTTCTAAAATTTCCATTGCATGAAGCAAGGATATGATTCATAAACCTCATAAAGTGCTGGGGCATTGGACTGACCCAAATGGCATTACAAATCCCCTCGTAAGCCATCTCAGGATTTTAAGGTCATCTTAATTCAGCGTCTCCTTCCCTCATCACAGTCGTGTTATCCACTCCTCAAATCGATCTTCGAAAATATGGACACACCATAGAGTTGATCCGGCCAATCATGAGAGTCTTGGAATGAAATCGATATTCAATAATAGTAATCTTCTTGGCTTGCTCCCATCAACACACATCCTCGAAGATCCATCCTTCTTTGGTACTTGCAGGGCAGGAACCGCACAAGGACTCTTATTCTCTCAAATAAGCCCTTTGTCAAGCAACTCATCAACTTGCCTTATAAGCTCTTCATGTTCTTTAGGACTCATCCTATAGGTCAATTTATTAGTAGCTTATAACCTAATTACAAAGGTCTATTTGATGTTGAATATCTGTCATAGGGGGCAACCCATGTGGAATCTCCTCCAAGTGCTACATCGACAAATTCTTCCAAGTGGCTCTACTTCTTTTGGGGATCTCCTTCTCTCACTCGGTTTCTTGACGTCATCAAAGGCGTCACTCCCGAACCAGGCTCGTTCTTTCTCAACTAGTTTTGACAACAAATAATTCTTCTCCTCGGGTTTGGATGCTAGAGCAATTGCTGGTTTCAAAGGTGCCAAGACAATTTTGTGCCCATCCTTGCGGAATGTGTAAGTGTTCTTGAAGCCATCATAAAAGACCTTCCTATCATATTGCCATGGCCTCCCAAGTAGCAAGTGACAAACATCCATTACCTTGACATCACACCATACTTAAATCTGGTAGTGCTTTCCAATTATTAAAAGACAAGGCATACGATGATTTACCTTGATATCACACTACCCTCTTGAAGATGACTAAGTTTATAGGGTTTGTTTGGTTGTGGATCCATCTTCAAATCAGCTTTGCACCATCTCAGGGGAAACGAGAATTCTCTCGAAGCTCCCACTATCGTGTAACCAAGCAAACCCTATCCTAAGATGTGCACTTTGTGTGAAAGGCATTGGACTGCAACCAATTCTCCTCACTAGGGCTGCCCGATCTTAAGATCTTGGAACAGCAGGAAGTCCCATGATCGGGCATGGTAAGCTCATCCTTATCTCCATGGTGGGTCATGGAGATTTCATCACTAACTCATCCCCTTCTCGTCTTAACTCTCGGCTTAAATCTTCTTGACCGGGCAACCACGATCGATTAGGACATTTAGAAGCTATATGCCCAAATCCGTGGCACGTAAAGCATTGTCTTGACTTAGAAAGTGGAGCTCTTGTTGTGGCTTGTGCACTTCACTTTTTACTTGAGGTTTAAAGGGTGCTTGCTTTGGGACTCCTTGAAGTTGAATTCTTGATAAATCCTTCTTTAACACCGATTTGTAGTAAAACCCCCGTACTTGTTTAGAGCCTCGACTTTTAAGGCAAGAAGCTTTATCATCTGAAGGAGGTGTTGTAATGTTTTGCAATTGAGCAGTTTTAGAAATTTTGAATCAAACCCGACAAAGTAGCGGGTTATGGGTATCTGACCTCTTTGCAAGTCTCCTTTGATCATCAGAGACTTTCAAACTGGCCGAATACTCCTCCACGGTCGATTACGCGACTTCAAAATCGAATTTTAAGGAAGATATCTTGGCGATAGTGAATGAGGAAGATACTTCCTTTTAGTTCTTTCTTCATCTTTTCCCAAGTTTCAATCTTCTTCTTGCCTCTCTTTAGCCATTGTCTCACTTACCCAAAGCGAAGCATTCTTGCACATGCGTACGCCACCAGCACACCTTTGCCGCTTGGGGATCCGCGATACTCAACGACACGTTCGACGGTATTAAGCCAATCGAGTCATCGACATGCACTCCTTCAAATTCGAAATAATAAACTTTTGAATTGAATCACGGAACATCATGTTATTCGTTTCTCATAGTATCATCATCGCGGTATTGATCTTCATGCCTTCCTCCATAATCATAGTCTTGAATGCTTGTCTTTTAAGCTCCTTGCGCTCAAGAAATTCCGAACTTAGTTGCGACACAGTTCCTAAAGTCAAACTTTCAATACCTTCACCTTCCATGAAGGTCTTTGTCGCCATAGGATCATCATTGATAGTAATGCGCTTTTGACACTAAACCCGCAGATTCAAGATCGGTGACGCATTTTTGCAATGGGATTGAGAACCACTTGAACCATAGATTGGGACTCTTGTCACAGGTTAAGAACACCCTTTGCTTATGATCGGCCGTAATCCTTGGCTACGATACCTTTGATGCAAGGTTGGGACGGCGTGATGGATATGATCAGAGGGTAGGTAAATCAAAATATGGGTTTGGGTAAGTTTTCTAGGGCAAAAATAGGTTATGGACGAATTTTGGAGATTTTCTAAGTTAGGAACGTCTTCATTTATGGTATATAAGGGAAAAAAGGTATTTAGGAGGTTTTAGTGATATGGAACAAGATTTGGAAAGTTTTGGAGTTGAGGTTGAAAAGAATTTAATTAAATATGCAGAAAGTTTAAAAAAAGATGAGATGGTGAGGAGAGTAGAGTTTCTTGCAAGAGTAGTTTGCTGCGGGTTCTTGAAAAGATCACACAAGATGGATGATGGGTAAGAAGGTGCCCACGTCAATATGGACGGGTTGATTGATAGCGCGAAGACTTCGCCACCAAAGTCCACCTGGGCATAAAGCCCACGTGCTAGTTCTAAGGAATCCGCGAGATAAGAGAACTCTTAAAAGAGAAATCTAAAACTTTATTAGAATTTGAATGAATGAAAAAAACACAACTAAAGGGGTATATATAGGCCCCTTACTTTCTAAAGCAAATAAGCGACCACACTTTAGCCCCAGAAAAGAAACTTTCTAAATTACATAAAGCAACTCTAAAACAAACTTTCTAAAATAAATAAAGCAAATCTTCTAAAGGGGATAGAATAAAATCTTGAGAGTAAATCTCGACCAAATCTTTCTAAAAAAGAAATACAATAAAATCTAAACAAATCCTCAGAGGAATCATAAGACATAGGCTCTTTTTAAAATCAATATGGCGGCTCCATCAGGGATTTGCCCAAGTTTGACCACATTTTTGCCTTCGAGCCCAGTGAGAGTCAGGGATTTTCACATGTTGAGTAGCTAATGACCTCCGATCTGAATTCTTCAATATAGGGCTGAACTCAAAATGTTTGGTGTCATTTATGAGCTCTGCATCATAATACTAAGCATAGATCTTCTGAATGTTATTTGTATCAATTATACTCTTTTACTGGTTGGTTTATATATCACACAAATAAGATCATAGCACAATTTTGAATATTGAGTCTAAGTTTTATAAGCATGAGCACCACGTTTAAGAAAAATCTACATGATTTTGACTAATGAATAAGCAAAAATTTGAGAATATAATTATGTATGAAACACTTGTGTGTCATACTGGCATCCACCCACCCACAAGCACAAGACAAATAGACGAGGAAACATACTTCATAATTGGATAAAAGAATACCTGAGGATTACCATAATCCTCTTATGCATCATCATTCCATCTATACAAACCAGTAATAATTTTTTAACATAAGAAGCTTTATAGCGAGAAAAGTGAGGACATTAGAAAGTCAATCTATTCTGAACCAGGCACTCACGATCATCTAACCCAGCAAGGGCCAACAACCTTGCAGCCATTTCTTGTTCTTCAATGTGCTGTAGGGCTCTTGCATAGTCCTCATCACTAGAAAATGCAGTTGGATCAAATTCAACATCATGCACATCAAAAGCATCTTCCTCAGTGCCATCATACTCCTTGTCCCTCTTCCTTAATATAGCCCTCATCTGTCATCATGACCCCATCATCCATCAGTGCCATCATTGGGATCGTGAACTCTTCCTCGTTGATATAGCTTCAAGCCTCAACATAATAACTTCCTTCACCATTCATCCTTATCATCATAAGTAACTTTCTTTCCTACTCTAGAAGCAACCCAACAACAGGTAAAGTAAAAAATAGAGATGAATTAAAAGCATACATTGGACAATTTATCAATTGCAGCGTAAAACCCATGTTTCAAACTCAATTCCCTGATGAGAACATTTCAATTTGAGATTGAACTGAGGAAACTAAAAGAAAAGTAAGACTTGAATATTATGCTCTAAACTTTGCAGAACAAGAAAGGCACACAAGTGGTGAAGATGAAAATAAATGCCTAGAAAAGAAAAAACTTGCAAGTCAGGAAAACAATCCAACCTTTGGTGGAACCACATAAGCACTTAGAGCCTTCCCAAATTATATACTTAAGCAACCTTGGCAAATATTTTCACTTCTATAGATTCAGTAGCTCAGGTTTTCCATAAAATTATCAAAACACAAAAATTTTCATCATAAACTCTTCATTCTAACGAAAAGCAAGCGGAAGAAACAATCTCCATCAGCAGGCAGAATTGGTCACAGAATTCAGTTTTTCGATTCCAAACTAAACCAAAAGATTACAGATTGCAAACTTCCTTCATTATCCCACACATTTCTAAAAGCAAACAAGCAAGAATATACAAAAATCTCCGACAAACAAAAAAAAAAGAAGAAACAATCAACAACAAAGCCAACACCCAATTCCAAATCAAGAAAGCCACAAAACCACCCACAATCTCCACCCAGATTTCAAAAGAAATGATTCATCTAATTCCCACCCAGCCAAGAAAATGAAAATGTAAACCTCCACAAACAGATAGCGTACCTGCTCTTTGCAAGCGCGCGAGCAGAGGTCGGCATCGACCTGGCTGAATTGGTGAACGGGTTCTCGAAGACTGGCGAAGCTGCGCCTGGTTTAGAATCGGGGTTTTGATCTTCAGGGCAGGAATTAGGGTTTATCCTCCGCAGGCGCGGCGGTGGGGCTGAATTTGGGTTCATCAGGTCGGGTTTAGATTGGTGATTGTTGATGTTGTTGCTGTTCTTCTCCATATGTGCAGCAGACTGAGAGATGAATCAGCTATGGATTATTCGGAGAAAGAATCTGAGACAAAAGAAAAGATGTTGAGATTATTATTAGAGAGAAAACAGGCAGGATTTTGGAAGTACTACCTTTTTGTGGGATCCGTTTCAAACCTTTTATTTGTATTTTAAATTTAGACAGGAAATAATCAAAATTCAAATTTGATCAAATCCCCAAGCTTAATTTGAACTATTCAATGTATCTATCGAATTAATATATATATATTCAATTTACATTATATTATAGGTTTCTATTAAGACTGTGTTTTTTTTTTTTACATATATTCATTTTTTATTATAGTATAGTTTTTATCAAGACTGTGAACAGGTTGGACTCTCTATTCCATATGACCATCGGAACTTTAACTATTTAATAAACTATTGGCCGTGAGTATACATTGTTTACTTAACATATAATTATCTAAAATTTATTTGTTTTATTTAAATAACTCTTATTTTCAATTTCAAAACAAGAATTTAAGTAAATATATTATATTGAAGAATTAGTGTGACCATTAAGTGGTTGAGAATTTAGTAAATCTGAAGAAAGGTTTGGAATTGCTTCTAACTTAATAGATTCTTTTAGTATGTGTAACTATTAAAATAAGAATAAAAATAGATTAACAAAATGACTCATTTACAGGAATAATGAGGGTGAAACTTGAATACAATTAAGGAAAATATTGACTTTGATTAGTTGATTGATAAATACGTTTTTTGTGTTTTATATCTTTGATTATTGGCAGCACATTGAGAGTTTTGATTTTGATTGTTCCTTTCACATGCTTGATTGTTGTATTATTAATATTGGTTGATTGACTTTGTTGGTTGATTCTTTTACTCATCTTGTTATGTCACTTGCTTCTTTTGGCAAGCTCATTCTATTCACCTTGACATTTATTATTTTTATCATTATTGTATATTCCATTTATTTTGATGAATTGATTGCTTTGTTCAACCATTCTCATAGCATGTTGACTTCCTCTTACTATATGATATTTTATCTCATTTTACATGTATATTTTTAATACTTCATTTGTCATGATCCTAGTTGGTTATATTGGTAGGATATTTTATTTATCCAGAGCATGTTGATTCCTCTTGTTGTATGATTGCCTAGCATCTGCTTAGGGTGTCGGCACAGTGTTGGGTTGCAGGATAAGCGGTTATGGGTTAAGCGGGTGGCGGGTGAAAATGCCGAACCGCGACCCGTTGTCGCGTGTTAAGCGGGTTCGACCCGTTTATCACGAACAGTTTGGTCTCACAACGGATTTGTCGGCGAGTTAATCGTGTCGCGTTGAATTTTGACGAAGCTGTCGCGACCTTGGGTGGTAGCGGCGATGGAAAATAATTAAATGGGTAAATGGGTTATAGCGGGTTGCTTATGTCTCACCCAGGAACACGATCCGTTGTCGCGTGTTAAGCGGGTTGACGGTTGCTCGCGAACCGTTGGTCTCACCACGGCAGTTTGTCGGCGGTTAATGGTGCAGCCGGTTAATCGTGGTGTTGAATTTTTGGCGAGCGCAATCTTAACACATACATTTTGATGAACTAACATCCATTTGCCTTGACATGTTGATTATCTCCATTATATATCCATCTTAATCACTTTTTAACTATTGTTTTGTTGTATGTTATTAACTCATCTTATACTCTACTTAGATTATGTGTGAATGTAGTGATATGCCTATGCTTTGCATGATTATTAGTTACATGACTACCTCTCTTTGCTTGATTACATGTTGCATGTATACATGTTGATATGCTTGTATATCTCCTGCATCTCTAATCATTAAGTCTCGATCAGTCCTCTTACGTTATAGTAACTGATTCAGGAGAACATTACTTTCTTTGTTTTTCTCTTCAATTGAGTTAGTGACTAGGAAGTAAGTCGTGATGGGATATATCCATGTTTGACATTTTAGGAGGTGGTCGATGTATAGATGTTGAGGAGTTTGATCTTTGTGAAGAGTTATATAGCCAGAACTAGATTTTAGGACTTGTATGACCATTGTGCATACATTTTGGAGTGTCTGTTTTAGGTTTTTCGGATGCACTTGCGTTCACTATACACTTGGTTTATGGACCCAGTGTGCAGAGTTGTAGCCACTTTATCGGGCGCAGCAAGATGTCGGAAGTATGTGGGTGATGACCACGCCACATGAAGCACCGCTTCTCTTAAATAAGCGATGTAATGGGTTATGTACCCTTGAAAGTGCGATCGGCTCTTACTAGGGACACTTTAAAGACTCACCCTTGTGCTGTACCAGCCAAACCTTTAGGTTGAGGTTTAGTCCTCTCTTGATTAAGGCTCACATCACACATGGGGTGCATCTATGAGCCTCCAGGGTTGGTTTAGTCATGTTATGGATCCAAAGCTCTCTATATTGGTTTCCTCTCAAGGGTATATAGAGATTGATCAGAGTATTGAGTTTCAGTGGGGTAGTTTTGTACGCGTAGTGGATTACTTTATTTGAGTTTCGTGCCAGCAACATTCTTTTCGGTTCGACTTAGACTCCACCTTATTTGTTTATGTTCCACTTTCAGGATTCATTGACACAAACTCAGATCATTTTCGTGGGTCAGAGTTGAGGGTAGATTAGTACGTACATTAGATCAGACAGATATGGATCCACATGCGTGTGACAGAATGCTATATTTGTTGCCGCTTTCAGATACAATACATGGACTCGTCAAAGGATTGATGAACAGAACCAAGTTTCGGCATAGGAGGATACTCAGTTTGACATAAGGGCACCATCTCCACCTCCATGATGTTTGAGATAGCGCCTTGCTTGTCCTCATGGCTCTCAGCCTTTTTGTCATTTAAGGGGCTACATAGGTGATCCCGAGTTTAGACCACTAATGCTTATAATGGCAGCATACAGTGAAGCATATGTATACAATTGGGTTGTAGGCCTGGATGTGTGAGATGGATTTGATAGTACACATGTGACCCATTCTTTGCTAAATTTTGGATATGACATGTAGATGAGTATCTGAGGAGAGGATGTTACGTACTCATTTGAGGATATATAGTCGAGTTGATGATGGACATGGGTTTGGATGGGCTTCAGGTGTGTGATCGTGTTGTTCACGTCATTGAGTAGTATGACATAAGGCGGTTTGCCACAGCTGGATGTACTTTGCTTGTGACCGAACATGGGAGGATCTTGCCCATGACTTTATTTGGCAGTTTTCTTTCAGCATTATCATAGATGTCATTAGGAGAGAGCTTGAGGCCTTAAGGCAGGGAGCTCATGAGATTGTTACATCATTCATCTCCCATTTGAGAGAGAAGGTTATTTAGATGGTGTCGTCTGTCGAAAGAAGCGATTAGCATGATTATGAGGAGTTCTGGCTGTTATGCTAGACATGCCTCAGGGGTACCGATTATATGGATCCCAGGCTTTGATAGAGGCATTGTATGGTATCGAGATGGTATGACATGCGTTTTGTGAAGGTGGAGTGCTGTGCACGGTAAGTGGGGAAGAACACACATGCGGATCATATAGGTAGGTTGTGTTAAGAGCCATTAGTTCATTCAAACAGAGGCCACCTAGGCCTCAGTATGCATCCATTCAGCTGCACAGGGCTTCCTACGCACAAAGTTCCGTTCAGTATAGACCTTCCATACCGGTTCAGTTGCTTAGGTTACTAGCTCCATATACTCCACCACACCCAGTTTATGTTGCACAGGTTGTGGAGAGGCCACCTACAACTCATCTTAGACCTTGAGTGCCCCGCAGTTCTACGATGGCCTAGGCGAGCTCAAACACTTTACCCACTTAGGCATGCCTTTGGTGAGTCATACGAGACATTGATGATTCTTTGGATTGTTTCGATCGTGCTGCAGAGGCCATTACACCACCAGGTTATTCACCTATTTGGATGGACCTACATTGCGCTATCATCATGGCCCGAGACATACTCTGAATCGGTGCCTTGCTTTGAGACATGTTGTTCAGGACTTGATTGATAAGGGTATTATGCATTTGGGGTAACTGGCATTAGTTCTACGCCACTTCGACATATTCTACATCTGACTACAGCCTAGTGGGGTATTCATTCCATTGATTTTGATGAGTTTGGTGATCGCGTCCATATGTTGTCATGGGATGATCGAGGGTCAAAAGCCTATAGTGATGATGATGGTTTGGAGATGATGGGGTTCATGAGGTGCTTCTGAGCTAGCAGATTCACACACATGTTGTTCCGACTTAGCATCACTTCAGTTTGGATCACCACACCGAGGCCGGTGACTTTGCCATGTTGCGTATTCGAGACTCCAGGGGATGGATTGATACGGAGATTCAATATGTTATCAGATGAGGTAGGGTGGTTAGACAACAACCTCCAATTCCATCTCGGCCTATAGATCTTGATACTATTAGAGACAAGACAGTGAGAAAGGATGGTGAGATCCTCAAGCAGCTATAAAGTACACAGGCTCGTATCTTTATTTGGAGCTTGTTAGCTTCCTCTACTACCCATAGAGAGACTTTGATTAGGGCTTTGGTCGAATTGGTCGACATCATCACGAAGGGCTTGATACATATGTTCTGGCCCAGTGCGAACCGGTTGCATTGTTTACCTCTCTGAGGATGACTTACCTCATTAGGGTTCAGACCACACTTGACCTTTGCATATATCAGTTGGTTGTTTGGGCCACCGTGTTCCATATGTCCTCTTATACAATGGATCTACCCTAAATGTCTGTCCACTTGCCACTACTATTGCTCTAAGATATGGGTCCACATATTTTAAGTCATCTACACAGACAGTGAGAGCTTATGACAGTACTCGTAGAGAGGTAATGGGCACTTTGACTCTCGAGTTGATGATTGGGCTAGTCCTTTTTTAGGTCATGTTTAAGGTTTTGAGGATTCCTGTATCCTTTAACCTGCTCTTAGGCCACCAATGGATTCATAGTGATGGTGTTATCCCATCTTTCCTTCATATAAAGGTGAAGTTCATTCATGATGGTTGAGTGATCACTATTCCGTCTACAGGTGGGGCACGTTTGTCTTCTGAGCCAGTATTGGAGATTAGCCATGGGGGTGATGATTTTCTTATAGCAGGTTAGACACTTTGATGAGGTACGAACCGTTGAGCGAGGATTTTGTTAAAAGATTCAATACCCGTAATGGAGTTGATCGGCGCCTTTCTTCGGTCGTTTTGAACATGATGAGGCATGTTGTATATGCGACTTAGGTTTAAAATAACCCGGCATGATCGTGTTAGTGAGTTGTATGGTTTTGGATCATGACCCGCCCTTTGGCTTGGGATTTTGTACCTATAGAGGTAAATTTTCGATGCATGGCACAACTAGTCGAGATGGTCAGATCTCTACTTAATGCGATTAGGCTGACTACCTATTAGGTCATACGGTTTGAGGTGGATTGACTATTTGTAGAGGGCTTGAAGGCCAAATATAGCATCTCTATGGATCGATTGATGGTGTGATATCCAACATGTTGAGCTACAACACTTTTCCACAGATTCAGTTGGCGGCTGGCTCAGGACACTTCTACTACCTTGATAAATCCTCATTCCATAGGCGATCAATATATTCCACTATATTGGCTTCGAGATAAGAGATAGCCAATTGATGAAATTAATTATGCATGAGTTTCAGTAAAATTTCTATTTGTTTTTATAACTCAATTGCATGATTTACACTCATATTCACTAATATTGCGCTAATCCTCCTTATTATAATGTTTTACAGGACACAGCGATATAAGAATAAAAAAGGAAGCTAAATAATAGAAGAAAAGACCCGAAGCAGAGAATGAAATGAGAAGCGATGCAGTAACCTCGGGTACATAACAGCGAAGCACTCCACGATGCGGTGTGGCGCCAGCGGCGGCGTGGAGGTCTATCTTTGCCGGCGAACCGATGAGGGAGGGTTCGATCAGCGAGGTACGCGCGGCAGTAACACCCGCCGGCCAGCGACATAGCGAGGTTTTCTTCGAGTCGAGCATTAAAACTGCGGAATTACGGGCGATGATGAACGCATCCCAAGATATAAAAGAGAAGGATTTTCGAGGCAAAGCAAGGGGATTCAGAGGAAGATTGAAGAGAAGGACAGACGGACAGAGGGAGATTGGCGGAGACGGATTCTGAGAGATCGCGAGAGCGACTATATGGCTGGCCTCACGATTCGTTTGATGCTAAAATCTTCGATGCAATAACGAAAATCACTATGAACTAACTTTTCTTAATAGGGTTTTGTTAACCCTAACTGCACTATTATAGATTAATGTATTAATTGTGGTTTATTTAATATTGGTATGAATTAAGTATGTTCTTTACTCACGAATTTAATCACATGTTATTATTTAGCTAATTTTAGCATGCTATTGCTAGGAGTCTGAAATCGAGAGAAGATGACTTATAGGGACATGGGTAAAGCAACACTTGGTCAATCAGGGAATAGAGATATCCCACATTCTAAGTGTAGCACTAGGATTTGCACATTTATGCATCTCGGAGTCAAGGGGTTGAAGTAGAGATGCAATACACCCCACTGGCGAGATATGCAGATATATCTCGAGAGAGAATCTCATATGAGAGCACTATCAACCCTTAACATAAATCATATGAAATATTAAATAAATACGCTATCTAGAGTTAAGGAATCCATCAAGAAGTGTGGTAGGTGACGATCAAAACCATTTAGTTTTCTCATCTAAATTTACTTTTAGATCATTTTTAATATTAGGTTTCCTTAAATTAGTTAAATTAGTTCATAATTCACTATAAGGCCCGGATCAAATATTTAGGTCATAAGCAGGTATTCAACATGCTCCTCTTCGGTAGAGCGACATGACGAGCAGCTATACTATGTGAACTTGACACGTATATGCTGCGCGTACGGGCTCATTTTTAGGTTGCTACACACTCACTATTAGCCCGTCAAGTTTTTAGCGCCGTTATCGAGGAGAAGTTTAGTGTTGATATTGACATGGTCGCTATAGGCGTACTTTGGATCAATTTTATTTTATTTAGTTATTTTACTTATTAAACATTTTATTATTCTTTATTTTGGATTATTTTGCCTTTCATCGTGTTGTGACTTGGTCTCGACTTCATCTTGTTCAAAGCGGTGGTGTGCATGCCGAAGACAAGATTGTAAAGTGCTTCCATTCGATCCCGAACGAGAAACGGTTCATCGATTGCAGAAAGGCACACACAACTAATTTAAAATCATGCGAAAATCGAGAAGATGAAGGCGGTTCCAAGAAAGAATAACCTGGTGGATCAAAGAATGGATGATCCTTGAAATGTCGAGGCCACTCGATCATTTATGCAGCTGATGATCCTCATATACTACTTGAGGGTTCGGCTGCCACCTACAATTGTTCGATCATTATATGGCGACCACCCATTCAAGCGAACAACTTTGAGCTAAAGGGTAACTTTCTGCAAATGCTCATAATATAGTTTATGGGTTGCCTAGTGAGAATCGAATGCACATCGGCGAGTTTTATTGAAGTGCGCGACACGATCAAATATAATGGAGTGATGAAGAAGCTCTTAGATTGCATCTATTCCCAGTAAACAGCGACCGAGCTAAGCATTGGTTGACTATTCTCATGGGATTCCATTACCTCGTGGAATGACTAAGTCTGAAATTCACGACGAAAATTTTCCACGCCCCTCGAATCGCTAAGCGGTCGAGATGAACACACTTAGATAATTCAAGGGGGAGAACTTAGCTAAGGCCTGGGAGAGATTTCATGAGCTACTGAGGAGATGCCCACATCACAGGTTAACTAGGTGGATGCAGGTGCACCGTTCTATTAGTTTAAGCGATTGACTAGAACGATGAGTTGATGCCTCAGCAAGAGGTGCCCTGATAAAGAAGACTATAGATCAAGCTTATGAGATATTGGAATATACAGCCACTAGTACTAATCAATGGCCTCGAGATAGATCAACACCTAGGAAGTCCTTGGCGAACAACTGAAGTTCTTAGTAACTTTGGTAAGCCATGTCATGGTTAACTACTTGACTAAGCCGAGTAGATGCGGTGAATGTTATTCAGAATAACCCTTGGGAGATTTGCGAGTCTTGAGGAGGTCAACACAGTACTATGGATTGTCAGTCAGTGCGAATGTGATGGAGCAAAGCACGGTATGTGAATCAGTCGAGCTATGACATCGGGTGGAAGGTAATACCTCTTAGAACAAATGCAGAATCAAAATCAAAATCAAGGCCAGGGTTGGAGAGGTAACCAAAATAATAAGAGCAACCAGAACTATGGATGGAGGAACAGCAAATAATATACTGCCATCACTTCAAACGACAAGCCACCGCGAGAAGAAGAAAGTGAATTTGGAAGGCGCCAAGCTCATATGATGACTTCCCACAACACATTTATGGTGGAGATGAAGGCCACATTCAAAACCCAGCTCAGCGACTATAAAACCAATCACCGGCTACGAGAATCAAGGAGCCTGACTTCGAAACTTTGGAAGTGCAAATAGGTAAATAGCCACATTGTTGGTGAGGCGGCATAGATTACACAGTAACTCCCCAAGGCGGGCAGGAACGAGAGGTAATGAACATGTAAAAGAGTTTGTCACATTGAGAAGTGGTGAAAGTGTAATGCGGGACGACCACTAATGATGGGAGAGGTAGAAGCGGGAAGTAATCAGACGAGTGAGAATGACAAGATAGAGAACTGACCCTAGAAAAAGTCGGGAAGAAGGAATTAAGGCTAAATATTGACCGACATAGTGGAACCTTGCTAATTAAGTACCCTCAACGCTTGAAAAAGAATCTTGGATAAGCAATTCACAAAGTTTATGGAAGTGTTCAAGCGCATCAACATTCCATTTGCGTGCATTAGAAACGAAACCAGTTATGTCAAATTCATGAAGGATATCTTATCAAAAGAAAAGAAAATGTCGGATTCGAGACGGTGGGCTCTCAACGAGGAAGGCTATAGTGCCATCATAGAGGAAAACACTGGAAGGTGAGGCAGGATGTCATGTACCTCGGGAACTCCATCTGAAAACATGTGACTTGAGCTAGTATTAACCTCGTGCCTTTATCCATATTAAGGCGCTTGGGGATTAGGTGAAGCTCACCTAACTCTGATCACACTTTAGTTAGCGAGCCAATTAAGCTAAAGCATCCTTAGGAGGTGATACAGAAAGGCGTTTTGATGAAGGAGACAAGTTTTATCTTCCGACATATTTCATCGTTCTGGACATGGAAGAAGATAAGAAATACCATAATATTAGGTAGACCATTTCGCGGTAGGTAGAGCGATGATTGATGTGCGAGAGGGGAGAGTTGAAGTGAGTGCAAGGATGAGTGAGGGTCGAGTTCAATGTGTTTGAGGTTGTGAGACACCGGTAAAGAAGAGAGTGATACATGCCTCATGATGAAGATAAGTAAAGAAGCTATAGTGTGTCTAACCAAAGTGGTCTGGCCGACCCTTTGGAGGCCCAGCCTAGTCTGAGTGAATCGGAGAACTAGGAGAAATGAAGAGTATGTGAAATGGATGGACTCTTTCAGGCCTAATAATAGGAAATACTCTGAACCCTAAAGCGAAAATATAAGCGTCGGTGCCATCCTTTGGTACAACCACCAGATGGGCAGAAAGCCACTGTTCATTTGAGGTATGCTTATCTTAGGGACGCCTCCTGCCACCAATGATTATTTCGAGCATCTCTGACGACGAGGAAAGAAAGATAGAAAGCTATTGAGAGTACTTAGAGATCACAAGGATGTGCTTGGCTGGTCTCTGGTTGATTTAAAGGGGATTCGCCCCTCTATGTGTATGCATCGAATTCTACTAGAGGAAGGTCATGAGCCTTCAGTGGAAGCATAGAGGAGTCTGAATCCAACCATGAAAAGTAGTCGATGAAATCTTGAAGGTAATTTGAATCTTAGGGGGTTATTTATCTTTATTTCGTGGTGCATAGGTGAGTGCGAATACGGGTTATGCCTAAAAAGGAGGAACAATAGTATTAAGAGCCAGAGAACTCAATACCTTGTTGCCTTCGGCTTGATCCACGGGTTGGAGAGAATTTGCATGGAAACTACCAAAAAAATTGAATAAGTTACTGAAAGACCATTTTCCATTGCCATTGCGGATCAGATGCTAGATAGGTTGGCAGGGCATGAATACTACTGTTTCTTGGATGGGTATTTAGATTACAATCAGATAGCTATAGCCCTAGAGGATCAAGAGAAGATGACATTCACTTACCCTTATGGTACGTCGCGTCGGGGCCGGATGCCCTTTGGTTGATGCAATGCAGGGCACATTCAGGCGATGTATGATGACCATATTCTCAACCTATGGTTGAAAAGACAATTGAGGCGTGCTGGATGACTT
This sequence comes from Tetrastigma voinierianum, assembly GCA_016808115.1. Lineage (NCBI taxonomy): Eukaryota > Viridiplantae > Streptophyta > Magnoliopsida > Vitales > Vitaceae > Tetrastigma > Tetrastigma voinierianum. The sequence continues at coordinate 277,557 of JAEQBH010002936.1, read as the reverse complement.
TTTGGTATTGGGGAACTCAGCACGACAATTGTCTGGAAAACACTGAGGTTAGTCTTGAGTGCCGATGTGAAACCAATCTTGTCTTTGAATTAGGAGAGTGCCACTTTATGGTCTGAAGGCATAGTACTTGGGCGCCAGTTTCTACAAAGAGGAATAGAGGTAGACAAAGCAAAGATTGAGGCAATAGAGAAACTACCTCCTTCATCATCAGTAAAGGGCATAAGAAGCTTTCTAGGACACGCAGGGTTCTATAGGCGGTTCATAAAAGATTTTTCTCGGATTGCAAAGCCCTTGTCCAGTTTGCTAGTTCAAGTGATGAGAATCAAAACACAAAGGATCCGTGATGCAGGAGCTCTTACGACATACATTGGGAATTCAATCTTCATTCTGGAAAATTCAGATTCGAGGATACCCATGATCGAATTAGCTCGGAAGAACCGCCCTAGTATTCGGCTTGGATGGATGACCACAACCTGTTGCTTATAAGGAAGTAAGAACCTTGGTATGAGGACGCCACAATCGGTGATGGAAATCCGATTGATAAGTCTATGAAATGAAGATGCCGCAATCAGCGAAAATGTTGATTGATAAGTCGATAGGATAGATCTTCTTAGGAAAAATCCGATAAGGTTAAAGTTATTTGAGAGAAGCCCAGAAAGATAAGCTCAATTTTTATTAATCATGTCTTACATGTAATTACATTATAGCATGTCTTTATATAGGCTACAAAATAGAAAACAAAAATATCTCACAATCTTTAACTAGATCACACCTAAAACAAGAAAAGGAAACAAATCTAAATAAAAATAAACTAAGGAAATAGGCAAAAAATAAATAAACTAAAAGCAGTAAATAACCTTGAAGCAAGCCATACAATTTGATCTAGAAAACCTTTCAAATACGACTAGATTCTTCTAGAACTTGAATTTGCGCAATGAATGCACTCTTGATCTTTCCTTAACTCTCAAATCTTACCTTTTGAACTTTAAGCTATGATCTTAGAAGTCATGCCTTGATTTTGCATCATTCTTATCCTCTAGAGAAAAAGATTTGTCTCAAATCTTCATTGACTCAAATCAGATTCTTAATTCTTTTCCTTTTTTTAATTTGATTTTTTTAATAAAACTTTAAAAGATAAGCAACCCAGAAACGAGAACTTTTTTTTTAAAGATGGACCGACTTTTTTTACTTAGGATGAGGACGATTCGATAAAGAAACAAAAAATTATATCCGATCAAGAATGGAGAAAAATTGAACTTGGGATGGAGTAGATAATAGATTATGAAGGGGTGGGGGTTGAATGGAATCTAGAAGAGGAATGGAGGAAAGTGGTGACTAAAATGGCTCGAGACAAGTAATCTGAACCGAATCAACTTGTGAGGGAGACCATTGATTGAATTAGCTCGGAAGAGCATAGTGTTGGCTTGGATGGATGACCTTGACCCGTTGCTTTTATGGAAGTAAGAGCCCTTGGTATATGTGAGGATGCCATAATGTGGAGATCAGATTGATATTAAGTCTTGATGAGCGCCCGCGGAATAGTAAGATAAGTTCAAGTTCTTTGAGAACCAAGAAGAAATTGAAACTCAATTTTATTAATGTAATATAAAGAGAATGCATGAGGATAACAAGCCTTTAAATAGGCCCAAAACTATGAAGAAAAGAAACTAAATATTTGCCCACACCGAGGAAAGTAAGATATTTTACTTAAAAACTAGAAAGGAAACTAACATACTTTTTTCTAAACCACTACATATAAAAACATCCATGGAGGAGAAAAAGGAAGGCATAATTCTGGGACCCAGTGCGGTAATAGAATTAGTAGCAAATCGCTAAATCGGGAACTAATCATCTCTGAATCTCTGACAAATCAACTCGAAATAGCGCAAATCATCACCAAATCTGAAGCAAATATTTTCTCTCGAATCTGGATTTTCCAAAATGAAGATTGAATTCCCAATGTATGTCGTATGAGCTCCTACATCACGGATCCTTTGTGCTTTGATTCTCATCATCAAGGGACACTATTTGATTTTGATGAGCAGTGTGTCACCGAAATTACCGATTTTGAAGGATATAGATTGGTATCAGTCCTTATAGTTGTAGCACTAGATTGGGACTTCTGTTTGAGCTAATGTGAAGACCAATGACTATCGTCCCGGAGTAGTATTGGTGCAAAGAAAAGGATATTCGGGTTATCCACTATGGTAGCCGGACTTTGAATGATGCCCGGCTGAACTCGCCACCATTGAAAAAAGAATTTATTGGCCATTGTTTCGCCTTTGACAAATTCGAGGCCCTACTTGATTGGCAATAAGGTATGTACACAACGACCACTCGGCCATTAAGTACCTAATATTCAAAGGGCGATGAAAGCAGAGACTAATACGGTGGAATTACTCCTATTGCGAAATTTGACATAAGTTAAAGACAAGAGAGCAGAGAACCTAGTCGCGCGGACCATCATCCCACCGGTTGGAAGGCTAGGAAACGAGTATAGGTTAATAAATAATTTCCCGGATAAACGACTCTTAGTAATTGAAAGACACAAAACCCGTTCCATGGTTTGCAGGCTATGTGAATTACTTAGTGGCCAAAAGGTTAAACCTCCGTTTAGCTACCAATAGAAGAAGGGTTACTGCACATTTGAGCTTACTACTAAGGAATAACCTATTTGCCTCCTGCAATGACATTGTGCGAGATCAAGTGAAATAAGGCGTGTATTGAAAGATGAAATGGGTAGTATTCTGAATCACTACACACCTTATCATGTGGGGACACTTTGGAGGCAGGACGGCGAGTTACGCAATCGGAGGTTTCTACGGCTGCTTGTTTAGAGATGCTCACCGGTTGTATCTACATTGATAAGTGTCAAAGAATGGGCAACATTTCCAAACAGGATGAACCACCCATGCGCACAATTCTATAGGTTGAGCTATTTGATTTGTGGGATGGACATATCAGATCCACCTGCTCGTGATGTTAATATAATATTCTCACTCTGATGTTACACATTCACCCAAATGAAAAATACATCTGACACACACTAATGATGCGGTGTGGTAGCCAGAAGTTCCTTTGAAGCCACATATTTACCACAGATTCGGCCTCCACAAGTATTTGATTACGGATGGTGGTACTTATTTACACAACAAGTGGTGATAAGGTCTTGCAATATAGTGTGACATCGCATCACTTATACCACCCATGCAAATGGGCCAATTTGAGGTGTCAAATCGAGAGATAAAGTCCATTACGAAGAAGCGGTCAATAGTTCAGGAAAGGTGGTTGAAGAATATTGATGATGCACTTTGGGCATACTGGATAACATTTAAAACCCCATTGGGTATGTTACCATTAAAGACTTGTTTATGGGGAAAGCATACGTTTACATTACGATTGGAATTGGAACATATAACATGCTGAGCCATTAGGGTACATTGAATATGGATAAGCAGAAGTAGTTGGAGAGAGCGGATGCTACAACTTAGTGAATTAGATGAATTCCATGATGAGGCTTATGAGAATATAACAGATCTATAAGAAAAGCAGAAAACAGCATCACCAAACATATTGTACGGAAAAAGAGTTTACAGTGGGTCGACAAGTCTTGTTGTTCAATTCTAGGCTGAAACCCTTCCCTGACAAGTTGAAGTCAAAATGGTGGGAACGGAGTTCACGATTAGTTCAAGTATTTCCTTATGGAGGAGTTGAGATAATGCATCCGGAAGAGGGCGGAGTTCAAAGTTAATGCCTAGAGATTGAAATTGTATTTTGGAGGAGAATTCCATACAGGAAGATAGGACACCATTCTAAGCACACTTGGAGCAAGATAGTAAGGGTGTGGAAGGTCCTAGCAGTTTAGTTATTTTTCGGTCTAAGTGCTGTACGTTGCAGGAATGTCGAGCTAACGACATTAAACATAGTGATTCGTTTCAAATTCAGGTAGGTGTTCGGAATCAACAAAATTTATAACCTAGGATTCCTACTGCGGTGGCATGGCAAAAACTCTTTGCCGATATAGTGGCTCTAGGGTCTAACACAGGGATGGGTTTTCTTTGTGAGAGAGGGGTTACAGTGCATTGAAAATGGTGTTTTCTCCTTGGATTAAAAGGGTGTGTGGAAAATAGTGTGTGTGAATGGTTGCAAGCTAAAATAACTGAAGTAAAAATTAAAAGAGAAATCCTTGAAGTCTCGGGCCACTGAGCTTAGTGTTCTAGGTTAACTAACATGTCTTCGGGTCTATATCCTCGTATTTGGGGCATGACATGAGTCACTTCGAGCAGGATCTTCTTTTAGCTTTAAAACTAAACCACCAATAACTTACCTTGTTGAGAGATAGCATTTGTGGCAAAATGTCCTATCCGTGAAACCACATCTCAAAAGCCTACCACGATAACTAATAGAAGACAACAAGCGAGCCTCAATGGATCTAATGAAAGTATCCATTGGGAACCCAAAACGAAATAAACATTAAGGGAGCATGCTTAAGAGATTTTAACCTCGGTGAAAATGCGAGAACACAAATACCACTAAAATACAAACATGAAAAACATGAGACATGCGACTAAACCTAAAAATGCAGTGGCCTTCCTTCAAGGATCGGGAGATTAGCCAAGCATCGCGGTTGTCATCCATCAGGGGTGTTTAGCAATAAGAAAATGAAAGAAAGTAGAGGAAGAAGAAAATCACCAACGGCGGGGAGGAAGCTTCGTGCTTGGCGGAGTTGATTGAATGATTTGATGTGCTCTTACAAGCATGGTTGAGCTTATATAGGCTCGTCTGAGAAATTACAAAATTGTGCTAAAAGAATCAAAAAATTACATAAGAACAGAATTTGTATTAACCACTAGATCAAAAGCGATCATGAGAGAGGTGAGTCACGGTGAGAGGTCTGCGACACAGCGAAAATTTGCGAGAGGTGCGAAAATTAAGCACCACTGCAGAAATTCTGGCTATGTGAAATTTTACGAATTTGCCAAATTTGCAACCCTAAATTCAAGCTAGTGCTCCTTGTCGTCAATAAATTTACTCGAAATTCCTGCAATCATGGTCACGAATTCGACTTAGGCTCGATGTGTTCAAATCAAATTGAGGAATTGTGAGACATTTAACTATGAAAACTACTCAAACAACTACAAAAATCATAATGGTAGCAAAACAGGACCTAATGCAACAATTGGAGTTATTGAAGTTGATTAGTACACAAAAGTGTATAAAACCTATGATAAACAAGGCTGTGTTACATGACCCAGGTACTAATCACCCATAGTGCTACTTGGGAGGCAACCAAAGTCTTGTGAATCCCTCCTTCTTTGAACTGCGTTATTTCGGTCTTTTAAATTTACTCTTCGGGTACATTCTCGCTCTTAGAATCTCCACTTTTGTTTGTTTAATGTGTTTGTGAGTTTTTAGGGTTCTTAGAAGGGTCTGGCTGCATTGTAACTAAGGGGTTTATGTTCTATTCTGATGTCTGAAACAAATCAGTGTTTCAAGCATTTCCTAAAACTGCAGTGCCTTCATTTGCCGATCTCTCACGCCGTTGCGACAAGAAAAAGAAAATTTCATTTTTTAAAGCTTTCTAGTACGCATCAGTGGCTCCTCTGTAGTTGCGTGGCTCCATCCGCTTTCGGTGCAGCGGCGCGTAGAGCTCTATCTTGTTGTGTGAGTCTTGCTTAAGCAGCAGTGTGAGAGCCCTCTATTTCTTTGTGTAACAACGAAAATTATTTCTTTTTAAAAAGCCATCACAGGCTCTTCATTTCCTCCTTCAGGTTTTGGGCGCCACCTCATTCTCTCTTGTTTTACGTGTTTCTGAAATTTTCTGCAGATCTACCCGCGATGGCTCCACGAAAGTTGATCCGGGGACAAAACGTGATACGAAACTCCACCTACGGCGAGGCGACACCACCCACTTTCGGATCCCATGTAACACCCGAAATAATACGCTGGATTGTTTTGATGTGTTTAGGGTATTTTGTAGGCATAATTTGAATTTTTTAAGTAATATAAATTTAAACATGAAAAGCGAAGCTTCGAATTTGTACAAGATACCAGGGGTATGTGGTAATTTGTCAAACGAGGACATAAAGGTCATAATATAAGAAGATGGTAGGCTATGATATAAATGGCATAACTTGATTTTCAAATAGAGGAGAGTTTGAGGACCAAAGTGCAATAAAAGCAAAATTAGACCAAATTGGGATAAGACCAATTAGGGTCTCTCATTTTGGGAATTTTTGGAGGAGAAACGTGAGAGAAAGAGAAGAAGAAGAAGGCTAGAAGAGAAAGAAGAGAAAGAAGAAAAGAAAAGGTATGGATTTGTGACTTTGAGTATGGATGCTATGATGTTGTATGGAACTTGTTAAGTTTTATATGGATTGCTATGGTTTTAAGGATTCTTGGGTTCTTAATCTAGTTCTTTGAGCTAGGGTTTGAGGTGTTAAAGAATGTGAATACTTGTTGGGAGTAATGGGGTCACTCCATGCAGATATGGATTGTTGGACTTCAAGTATGGATTCTGGGTTTAAGATGTATGGATACATGTTTGGGTGTTAGGAAGTTAACCTAACTTACAAGTATTTGAGGTTGGGTTTGGAAAAACCCTAATTAATTTCTATGTTTGGTTTTGGTTGGGTTAGAATACACTTGGGAGATGTTTTTCTGGAGAGTATATGAGTATTCTTTTGTTTTTGATTGATTTTTAGAAATGAATCATGAAAATCACAGGCAAATTATGGGGTCTGGCTGCGGCGTGGATCCACTCGCAGCGGCGGCGTGGGTCACGCCACGACGCTGGCATGTCCCATCTTGCGGCGTGGCTCAGTGAAGTGTGAGCACCCCAGTTGGGACTATGATACCACTAAAGCTGTAGGCGCCACGGTTTCTGATCTGACCGGATTGAGTGGGTCAATGATCTGCAGAGCAGCTGATCTGGATTAACTTTTGTTGCTATAACTATACACTTTAGCTTGTTCATTCATATACTATTAAATATTTGTGTATTATGTTTTGTAGCGTGAATTACAAAATATATACAGCTCCATACTCATGGAAGTGTTCAACATTTACAATATTTACATTGTTTGCAAAAAGAAACAAAAATACATACATTGACCAAATGGTCTTCCACATTAGGCACCTATTGATGTGCGACTTTGATTGCGATGTGGATTGTCTGTCTCTGGTTTCCTCTTACGCACCTACGGATAAAAATACCCATGCTAAACATGGCTTAATTGAGATTAATACATATGGACGACCTCTGCTTAGGGTAATCATACTTTGAACACATTACATATCGCTAACATTCATTTTCATATACATGCTTTATTCATGTTTGCACATATCATTTATAGATATACTTCTACATGTACCATCCTTATTCGTGTTATCATATTTCATATACTTTTCGTATCAGTTTACACTTTACTTCTTGTTCTTGTAATACTATCATCACATAATAGTGCTATGCTTCTCATATCATATCATATACTATATACATTCTTTCATATATACATTGTTTTTTTATGTTTCATGCTGCTTTAATACCTTAGAAATTGAATGGAAGAACATATGTACCCGAAGAGTACTATCACTTGTTCTCTATATGTATGTATCCAGTACTATCATTATGCGAGACGGTGATCTTTATCTATATGTACCCGAAAGGTCTTATCAACATGCGAACGGTGATCTGCGTGACCCAAATGGGGCCGCTATAATGATCCAAACTGGATCTATGTCATTGACCCAAACGGGGCCTCGATATCTGTAAATTGTATGTTGCATCAACTATGTCCACATAAATATATCATCGACTACCTGGTCATAAATGACAATCGGTTTATTATGTTTTCTTAATAATCTTTGATGGCTGTAAAAGTCATATCTACGTATCGTGAATCTTTTTATTGATATAAGTGTATCTTATGAGACCATTTATCAAATAATCTCTTATACATATTGACTGTACTTTTCATATAACAAATCATATACATATTTGTGCCTCTTGAACTTATACTTGTTTAGGAACTTCTTATCCTATCATAGGGCATTAAGTTTGCCATCAAACTAATAGGCGGCGAGATCTGATTTTCAACAGTTCATTCTTATTTGAACCCCCGTTAGTCATTTTCTAGGGTTCTTATACTATTCAGTGTATGAATTTGGGCTTAATAATGTAGAAATACAGGAGCTCAAGGTTGGGTAGTGAATGCCCAGAGTACCTGACCTACAGTGCAGTGGTGGTACCGATACCACTTTGGTTGGTGCGGGTACCATTGCTCTATGGTGGTATCGGTACACCTTGTTTCAGTACGGTACCAGTGTGAAATTGCCCGAAATGGCGATTTTCCTTTTTCCTCACTTTCTTTCATACACTTCCTACATTCCATCCTAAGTAAAAAACTATATGGATTCCTCCAAAGCAACCACAAATAGTTATGCTTCAAGCATCAGCAACATAAAAGTTGATTGAGTTGTTCTAAGCAAACTCAATTACTTACAAATAAACCAAAAATCTACCTCGAAAGGGAGGATTCCATGCTCCAGTACTGACTGAAGGGTTTTATCCTGACTTTCAACAAATCTAGAGGTTATGATGAAAACTTCATGAACTCTAGTTTGTAATAACCAATAGTCATCTGACCATAAAAATCATAAACCCATAGTTTCCATACCTTAGATACTTCTTTCTTCGCTTCTCTTCTCTTCTTCTTCTTCTTCTTCTTCTTCTTCTTCTTCTTCTTCTTCTCTTCTTCTCTTCTCTTCTTCTTTTCTCATCCGTTTTTGCTCTCCTCCAAAGACCAAAAATAAGATATTTATTTGGTCTTATCCTTTTTTTTTTTATTTTTTTTATTTTATTTTAACTTTTCCTTTATTTACACTTTGGTCCCTCATCTTCATTTGTTTGGAATTCTACTTATCATGTTCCCACTTTGGCATATGAACTTATTAAATTATATGACCCTTAGGTCCTAACTTGATGAAAGCCAATTGCACTTGTCTTCTGTATAAATTTCGGGTTTTGCTTATTTTATTTTTAGCATTATTTTATTTTGAAAAAAAAATATACATTTCTTTTATTATACCCAAAACATGTTGCCAGCTGTCGAGGGTATAATTTGGGAATGTCTGAGGAGAATTTGGTTAAGCCTCAGTGCAATGCGACGTGGTGTCTTCGCAGGCGAATCTTTATTCATAGCATGTAAATTTCTATGTTTTGTTTTTCGTTTTTACCTTGTTCCGTTATTCGGACTTGTTTATTGGGTAATAGGGACCTTATAAGTGTATGAGGTCCATTACATTCATGTTTGTAAGGCAAGGAAAAATTATCTTTGTACCCCTCGCCGCCAAGGCGAGTGAAGCGAAACTTAAAGGCCCCTATGATAAGATAGTGAGTTCTGAACACATATCATTGTAAGGCGCACAAGACCCGGATGTTAAATGACGACGCCTTGCATTGCACGTGGTGCGTCTGCGATCGATGCTTTGGAACTCCCTCTTAGTGCTCGACACTTACGTTGCGTGGGTAGACATGTCTTTGTTGATTGCGGTACTCACGCTAGTCTTGCGACCGCCATTGCGATGGGTAGGCACGTCTGCGTCGGTCTTCCGGCACTCTGGCAGTGCTCTGAGACCTTATGTTACATGGGCATGCATGTCTTTAAAAGCTGAGTCTTGGCGCTCTTCTTTGATAACTCGACCTTTTTCGATCTTGTCTGATGCAGCCGGGTATTTATTGTGCTATGTCTGCTCGTTTCTTATTGCGGTCTGGAGTAATTAAACTACAATTATATGATAAGAGACTAAACAATGAATAAGAGTAAAGTAATGTACATGGATTACGCTCTGAATGTACCTATGGGTACCTACGTATAATCATAAGCTCTACATGGCACCTAAGATACCTCGTATAGAAGTCTGATAAAAACACATAACTCTTACGGGAGGGATACGAACAAGTATAAGTCTGCTATAAGTACAAGTATGTGTATAAGGTTGTTATATGAATTCCATGATAATCACGATGTCTGTTACTATATATACATTGTTATATGCTTCTTGTAAATGAGTATTAGTGCATGTGTCACATTATAAGTCATATGTTTCCCATAAGAGAAAGCTTGTACGGGTTTTTATCGTGTAGGTGCGAGAGGAGGGCGTCGCGATCTTGATGTTCTGGCTGGGCCAACAAACTAAGCGGGATTCATCACAGTATGGTTTAGCTCCTTACGTCCTCCTAGGTGGGGGAATTCGAGGGTGACACACCATGGGTTCTTCGGGAGGCGAGCGCATCTACCATGAGTCTTTATTCAATCGCTCGTTTGTCCCAGAATGAGGTTTGCCCACCTCCAATGCGTTCTTCAACTTCATTATCGAGCATGGTGAACACTACATTACCTTGTCCACTGGAGTAATACTGGTTGTCTGGAAATTCTCCAATTTGCCATTCATTTCACTGTTTTAAATCCCGCGGAAAGTAGGTCGAGGGGATTTGGTGCCTAGCCATCAGCCAGTTCTTGCTGTTGAGGATTATTGATAGTCACGAATATAGAGCATTATTTGTAGATATATATCATGAGCTCTTGATGCAGGAGCTTACCAAGGGCCAGGGCGTGTGGAAACGCCAACCATCGACGGGTGATTTTACCAATTTTCATATGCACTCCCTTCTGTTGGTGGGTGAAGTCACTGATACCGATTTTTATGCGTAAAAATCGGCCACATACGCACCTTATCACGATCCTGAAGGACAGAGCGATTCTCCTCTACGTATGACCCAAGGCTTCTAGTTTGATATCGGTGCCTCATCGAAGTTGATTGAGTCGACAGGGAGATGCGACACACCACCCTTACAGCGGTAGATGTCGCAGGCGCTCCATAGAAACTCCGGCGTTACCTCCCAACGACTAGAAACTATCACGTGGCGAAGCGTATTATTTGCTTAAACCTCGTTTTAATAATTCAAAACCATTTATGCCTTTCTTCTGGCGAAAAATGGTTTCTATTTCCGAAACCATTAAATACTAATTAATAAAAACCGGAGTTTATAATAATGCTAGTATTTGAAAAATAGGTTTAAACGCTCACATTAACTTCTTGAAACGAGCGCAATTCGCCACTTTCAGCCTTTGCTTTTAGCCTACACACTCAAGAATAGAGGCGAACACATTAATTTTAATACGCCTATTATAACGTAAACAACGTCACTTCTTGGCTCTTATTCACTCAGCGGTATCTGAAGTGACGAACCACGATGGAATGGCGGCGAAGATGCCTTCATTTCGTCGGTTCAATCTTCTTGAACCTCTCTTAATCATTTAGTAAGGTTCCCCATGCTAGCGATTGACGTAATTTAAGCTTAGTGCAGAAACTACCTGATACGGGCATTTTGGGCACACAATGCTGGGCTGCACCTTGACTTTTGTACCGGTACAGGTTGCATTCTGTTGGGGTGTACTGGTACAACTTAGACTTGTATCGGTACATGTTGACTACCATTTGAGAACATGCCGGTCTGATACTGTCTATCTGAATCAAACGGAATTTACTTGGATGTATTTTGCCGCTTTTGGTACCAACTCTCTTCATACAACTTTATTCCATATGCTAAATTGTGGAATTCATCAAAAACAACTCCATAATACTTGTATTGGTGGTTTGGAACTCATACCACAAAACCACAGGTGGCTCCTTATGGTCCGGCGAGGAGTCACAATTCTTCTAAAAACCATATAAATATGATGATTCCATGTTTATTGTGAACCTGTTGGTTTTACCCACATAACCCCTAACAAATCTGGGTTTGGGTGATCTCTTCCAAAACCCTAAATAGAAGGAGGAACAAATCTCAGAGCCAAACCTTGGGAATCTGAGAAATACCCGTGTTTTCAAAATGACATACCTTAGTTTGGTCTTCTTCTCCTTCTCGCCTTCCCCTCTTCTTCTCATAACCTCTTCTTCTCCACTCTTCTTCTTAAGCGGTGAAGCCACAGCAAAAATAATGAGACCAAATGAAATGTTTTGTCTCATCTCCAATTCTCAACCTCCTTTCCCTTAATTATAAGTTAGTCCTCCATCTCTTGAGATTTGCATATCAGCTGCATTGTTTTCTAATATGGCCCATCTCTACTCATTTTCCTTGATTTTCATATCCTTTATGGCAATTACAATTTTATCCTTGTTCTGATACCTGATGCGGGTTCACTAAATTTATCATTTCATATTTTCATCGCCAATAATAACTCCCCGAAAAATATTACAATTTCACTTGGTGCTTTCTTATAACCTTTAGTTTATGTACCCCATACACTCTCTCGGGGACGGGCGTTACATTTCCTCCCTCCTTAGAACATTTAAGTCCTCGAAATGAACAAATAAACTCCAAAGAAAGGAAAATCACCTCATCCGGAGGAAAATAATTGAGGGTGTGGCGCATGCAGGTATACGGCTCCCAGTAGCCTCCTCTCATGATTTTTCCATAGTACTTTAACGAAGGAATCACCTTAGTCCTCAACACTTGTTCCTTGTGATCTACAATACGCACCAGTGTCTCATGGTCAAATTCTCCTTTAATTGCCTTTGGTTGCTCTCCTCATTGCCACATCCCGAAGGATGCAGGATATATTTCCTTAACATCGACACATGGAGTGTATCATGATCATGATAACTCTGAGGTAACTTCAACGTAAGCTCTTGGTCCCCACTTTCACAATTTCCATAGGGTCTATCTCGGACTAAACTTGCCTCACTTCCCCAAATCTCAAAACACCTTTCAAGGAAATCTTCAAAAAAGACTTCGTCCTGCAACAAATTACCAAGTCTCTCTACGACGGTTGTTAAGCATAACTTTTGTCTATCTTGCTATCTTTAAGTTATCACGAACAACTTTCACTTTCTGCAGTGATCTACACTTGGATTCGGGGCCTATTAGTCTTCTCTCACCAACGCATCCCGGCACACAAAGTCACATTTCCTACGCCACAACGCGCCTCAAATGGAGCCATCTCTATCTTGGCACGATAGTTTGTTGTTGTGAGCAAACTCCATTAGTGCCAAGTGAGGTATCTAACTCCCCTTGAATTCCGTCACTGGCTGGTATATCATCAACGTCAGAATGGTCCTCGATTGACCATCTGTTTGAGGATGAAATCTTTGATAACTAAAATGTAGGCAGTACTGAAATTTGTTTACCAAACTAGGCTAAAACCTGGATGTGAACCTGGGGTCTAAATTTGAAACTATCGAAGCTGGAACCTAGCGATCTCACTATCTCATCCACATACAATTGGGCCAACTTTCTGAATCCTCGACATTAGCGGTGAAAATGGCGATTTCATCGTCGATCTACTATCCGCCCCATCATAGCATCATATTGTCTTTGGTGGTAGGCGTAAATCCACTGGTAATCTTTTCCCGTTTCCATCTTTGGAATAGGAGTAGCGTATCTTCCCGCGAACTCACGATGCTCTGCCTTCCTGGCGGCAGGTTAGGCTCACGGCTTGAGCTTCGTGATCTCTTTCTTAAATCGGTCCACCGGTAATGTTCTTTCAAAGTCATGCATCTTGGTACTACCACTAGATGCATAGCTCTGTGAATGAATGTGCTTCTTCTGTGTCTTTCTTATTTCGCCATACTTTGGCACACACATTCTCTGGCCTTTCATTATCATGCCATCATCTCCTAATTTTAAAAACTCTGCTCTCTTTCCTTTTCTATCTCTTCCTTAAGCTTTGTCATACGTGGATCTGTGGCGCCTTGCTAGAATCTTGTCCACTGAGGGCTGGTCTAACATAAAATGTGGCTAACAAGGCTCACGAGATCTCGGCCTCAATGTCGCCCCTAAAGCTCTCGGATCCACTTGTAATGGAAAATAACTTTGATCATATGAGGCAAGAAGTACTCTCACGGTCTTCTCAAGGCATCTGCTACGACATTGGCTTTTCTGGATGGTACTTTCGATAGTACGAGTCGTAGTCATGTAAACTCAAGCCATCTTCTTTGCCTCAAGTTTAACTCTTTTTGGGTGAAAATATATTGAAGACTCTTATGATCTGTAAAGATCCTGCAAGGAACACCATATAAGTAATGTCTCCATATTTTTAGGGCAAACACGACTGCTGCAAGCTCTAAGTCGTGTGTAGGGTAATTCTCCTCATGCTTCTTCAAATGTCTAGAGGCATATGCAATCACCCTATCATTCTACATCAAAACACAACCAAGGCCTTGCACAGGCTTATCCTTTATAAACCCCTGAGCCCATCTCTCCCATTGGGTAAAGCTAGAACTGGAGCCGAAGTTAATTTACCCTTAAACTCCTCAAAACTCTTCTGGAAGGCATCCACCCAATCATACTTGACATCTTTCCTTGTTAGTTTTGTGAGTCGTGGAAATTACTTTATCTGGAGGAACCTCTGACAAACTACGTAGTACTTTGCTAAACGAGAGGAAGCCGACCATTTGACATTCTTTGGTGGTTTCCAATTTACCGACTTCTATTTTATGGGGATCCACACTCACCTCGGCGAGATCCGGCCTGGAATGCAACTTTGTCAAGCCAAAATTGACGCGCTCAACTTAGCGCTCTGATTAGTTCATGAGTGCAGTAATACAATCCTGGTGCTCACGAATGTTCCTACGAACTACTGAATACACTAGATATCATCAATAAAACTATGTGAACCTATCCAAATCTGTTGGAATACTTGGTTCATCAAATCCATAAATGCTATGGCCCCAGGCATTAGTGAGCAATGGCATCACCCAGCATAATGCGTAGCGTGTCACGAATGCGGTCTTAGGTACATCGCTCTCACGCACCCTCAGGCGGTGATACCCCGACCTCAAGTCTATCTTAGAGTATACTCGAGACCCTTAGAGTTGATCAAATAACTCCACTTCGATCCCACGAGGGAGTGGATCGCGATTCGCGATGGTAACTTTATTGATTGCACATGTCACATGCATGTATGAACTCCCATCTTTCTTTTCCGCGAAGAAGAAGCTGGAGCTCCCATGGGGATATGCTGCGGTCGAATAGATAAACTACTCGACAATTCTTCTAAGCGAGCCTTGGCTCTTCAACTCTGCGGGAGCCATCTATAGGAGGAATGGAAATGGGCTCGGTCCCCGAGATCAAATCGATAGTGAACTCCGCCTCTCTTTGGAAGTAAGCTGTAATATCAATACGGGAATACATCTGGGAACTCTCTAACAAGCCCCGGAATCCTAGGTCCACCATGGTCCCTCCTTTCTAGTCCTCCCACCACATAAGCGGATAACCTTGACAACCCACTTCTGGCATTCTCTGTATTGCCAGTAGTGGAGATCATCTTTGGAAGATAACTCTGCGTAATCACGAACTTTTTACCTCGATTTCGCAGCCTATGCAACTTTACTTCATACATAACAATCTAATGTGGCCCTATGATGAGACAACCAATCCATCTTGAGAACCATCAAGGAAGTCCTCATATCTAAAATTTCTGAATCATTGGGAACTCCGTCCCCCGATGAATTCTACTATCTCACGACTACTTTGTCTGAGAATAATGGTACAGGTCTCTATACAGGCGATCTAAGAATGGCTTGGATGCAAATCAATGTGTGGCTCCTAGGTCCACTAATGTATATGCATCATGATCAAGATATAAATAATACCGGTGACCACGTCTAGAGGCTGCATACGCATCTTCTTTGAGAGTCCTGTGGCTTATATACTGGCTTTGAGAATGCGGGGCTCTGTCTGTATCCCTGGGGCACTACCTCTGCCTTTACCACGGCCACCTCTACCTGCGACTGTGCTGGCTCCTCTGCTTGGGAAATCTCTCCCCGAAGACTTCTGAGTGCTCATCTTAGGTGCTGGGGTAGCTAGGCTGGCTATTGATGTCTCTACACCCGATCGGTGAGGGCACTCCTATTGAAATGGCCTTCTGTACAATGGAAACACCACGTACTATATCTCTACACTCCCCATGGTGCTAGAAACTACGGCATATGACAAACGGGAGGAATACTCCGGTGCCCTTGCTGCTTATTTGGGGGCCTCGATCCACGGCCCAGGAATGGCTCACCGACCTGCACCTCGGCCTCACGCCAACCTCTACCCTTGTTTCTCTTTTCTTGTCTTGTCAGGCTCTATTGGGAAGTGCCTGGTGCACTTCTCTTACTTTCCTGCCTACTCTGATACATAGCTGTAGTACTTTGCTCAACTCTCATAGCGGCCTCAACTAAGTCCCCAAATTTGTCGAGGAACCATAGGCAAATGCACTCTGATTAGACAACTTTTTGATCACAGACAAAACATACTGCGTAGGGACTTAATCCTCTTGAATATGAGACCAGTATCTAACTAGTTAAAGGAACTTCTTCTCATACTCGGATATTGACATGTGTTCTTTTGTTCTAATTTAAAGAACTCCGCAATTTTGAATCCTTATGACTACGAGGAAAGAACACTGTCCGATGAATTCTTGTTGAAATTAGTTGTGATATGCCATCGGATACCTGCACTCTCCTGACATCCCACCAATCCTTAGCTGTCTTCATCAGAAAAGCGGAGGAAAATAAGACTCTTTGCTCATCAGTACAGCCCACGTAACTCAGTAAACCTTGTTTTCGGTCTAGCCCAGTAACCCGAGGTTGGTTACGGATCCTGCTAGCAGATCCTTATGGCTTGGCGCCCAGTTACGTACTCTCATCGACCTCCACGGTTCTTCCATAACCTCTCTGGCGGCGGTGGAATGTTGCGGCTAACTTGGCAATTCGCTATAATGTAATATCTAATGCGTCATTGCCACGCTGCATGCCGTAAATAGTCAGCGCCCGGGCTCCTTACGGTGGCGGATGGTCGGCTGACTTCTTCGGTGGCTGATTCATAGAGGCGGTAGTGGAACCTACTACGTGCTCATCCCTCTCAGGTACTGCAGGATGCTCGGAAACCGCTGGAATAACTCTCCTAAGATGACCTCTACATCCTGCTGCTTGACCTTAGTCTTTGTATTTACCAAAATATCGAATTTGTTTAATCTTTGAATCACTTCATATGTATGTACTTTGGTTTGAGCATGCATGGTTGCCAATACTTATGCTGCGATGCCACATTGACACACCCCACACACTACAGCGGTAGGTGTCTGGAAGCCACTCCACGAAACTCGGTCGTTACCTCTAGCATTGAAATCTGTCGACGTATTGCTTTGGCAAACTCGTTTAATAATTCAAAACCATTTGCTTGCCTTGCTTGCTTGAAAAATGGTTTAGCTCAAAACCATTAAATACGGTGTAAAGCAGTTTATAATATAATAATACATAGTGTTGAGAAAAATAGGTTTAGAGAACGCTCTATTTTGCTTTACTAAACAGGCACAATTCCACCACTTTTCCTTGCTGGCACCTTTACACTCAAGCGAATAGGTAGACACATTAATTTTAATCGCCTAAAGTATGGCATGGCTCACGTACTTCATATTTCTTATTCACACTCAGCATTGCTCGGTGACGTGACGACTTAAGTCGTGGCGGCAATGCCTTACATTTTCGATCAAGTTTAATCTTATTTGAACCTCCTTTAATCATTTAGTAAGGTTCCCATGCTAAAGGTGTATGAATTTAAGCAATTACACCAAAAAACTACACAATCCCGGGCATTTAGGCACACATCGCCAAAGTGCGCCTTTGACACGTACTAGTGGTTGCATTACGTTGGGGTGTGCGTGCGGCTTGAACTGCTCTCGTGGGTTGGCTTACGTTGAGGGTGTGCGGTACATCCTGTACGCATGCGCGTGCGGCAGAATTTGCCCAGATTTGCTTCTTTTTGCCACTTTTGGTACCAACTCTCTTCCTTACAGTACATTCCTTAACCAACACGAAATTCATCATAGATTAATAAAAACAACTCCATAATACTTGTATTTGGTGGTTTTTAACTCACTTTCCACAAAACCCTAGGTAGAAAAATCTTTGAATTCCTTAAAGTCCACCCAATTCTTCTAAAACCATATAAATATGATGATTCCATGTTTATTTTACATAATTGGGGTTTTACCATAGCACAACAAAAATCAGGGTTTGTTGATCTCTTCCAAAGCCTAAACAAAGGAGGAACAAATCTCCAAACCAAACCTTAGGAATCCCAAAATACCCATGTTTTCAAGACAAAACATACCTTGGTTTGAATGTATTAACATCACCTCCTTGCTTCCCTCATATTCTCTCTTCCTCTTTAATACCCTTTCTTAACTTAAACCGTGAAGCCCTAGCAAAAATAATGAGACCAAAATGAAATGTTTGTCTCATCTCCAATTATAGCCTCTCTTCCCTTAATTATAGATTAGTCACTCTCTCTCGAATTTGCATATCATCTTATTCTAATATGCTTTATCTTCTCTTCATTTATGATTTCCATGTCATTTATAGCATTTACAATTTTATCCTTGTTCACAAATACCACAATTAAGTTCACTAAATTTATCATTTCATATTTCATCATATGTGCTAAAAATAATTTACAATTTCACTTGGTGCTCTTATAGCCCACTACGGTTTCATGTGCGTACACTCTCGGAATAGGGCGTGCAGATGCCATCGAGGCTCGATCCATCCCTCGGCGATTGCTCGGTTATGCCAGCCAGCGGAGGTCACGATGTTGGAGTCCGAGGAAGCCGGGTGCGGCGGCGTCTACCTATACCCTTTGCCCGAGGCGAAGTTCGAACGCGGCGATTGATGAGGAAGCGATGATGGCGTCATAGCGGTACGCCCTAGTGAAGGCGATCCTAGGACGGCGACCACGAAGGTCCTCAGTGGGCTGGTCACAGCGGCGGTTAATAAGCTCGGCGGTTTATTTATATTAAGTTGAGTCTCGGGAAGCGTAGTGTTGCCCTAAGTCGGGATATAGGCGCCCGTCAGTAAGAGATGGCCCATAGTTGGCTCCAAACCGGGACCATATCATCGGTGGTTGGCTCGACTTCTCTCTTTTCACACTCCTCACCCCGCCACCGCCATCACTTAGTGTGTTCTCTTGGACGTATTTCTATGCCCTTATTTCTTTCTGTCATTGAGGACACTGTCAATTCTAAGTTTGGGGGTGTGGTTGTATGGGTTAATTTTATTTTATTTTTTATGTATGTTTTAGGTCTAATTATAATTTTATTTTTTATGCATATTTTAGGTGTAAGGGATAATGCGGGTTGCCCTTATTTTTTTTTCTTTGTATGTTTGCGTTTGGTACTATTATGATAATGGTAGTTTCGAGGTTGGTGATGGTGTTCTCGACTAGTCTTGGCCATGATTGCAAAGATAGGAGTCATAGCAATCGGAGAATGACTGTGTTTTGAGTAAATAGGGAACTCGAGGTTGTTTAATGATGAGTCCTTGTAAAAGTTGAGAATGACCATGTCTGTACCCTTTTAGATCTCGAGCGATTTCGAAGTAGTACTCCTTTTACGTGATCTTCGGGGTATGCTAACCTCTTGGACTCACCATACAAGAGTTCTCTGAGACCTTGAAAGTTTAAACACCTAAGTGATGGGACACCTTAGAAAAATAGGATTCACCTTTGAGCCCAAAATAAAAATAAAAATGCCAAAAAAACTTATGGTTTGGAATAGAGTGGATCATCGATCAGATCTAGGGCATAATCAGGGCTTTTAAAAGCCTAATGCCTTGGGCCAAGCTGGTACAGGAGCCATTGACTTCATTGCCGTACATGGGATAGAGGATGGATGATTTCCGCAGTCTAGGAACCTTGAGAGGTTTGGTTGAGTGTTTTGAGGTGGTCGAGGAATGGGAATGCCGGTGCCCTTAACAATTGGTGAGAGTCTGTGGATCCCCACTATAGTAACCCTCACACCTAAAACTGCAGCATAATTAACCTTTTAATTTTATCTTAGAGTTAATCCCTTAAGTTAGTTGAAGTGAATAAATTGAGAGATGTAGTTCGTCCTTAAGTATTAGCTATTCTAAATAAGCAAGTTAAATTCAAGTTTCAGGGTACTGAAGTGAAGCTATATATTGGAGATCACACTCAAGCAGCACTATGAGCTCCTTGGGAAAGGTTGATGAGCGCTAAAATAGGGAGTTGGCTTTGGCAGTCAGCGAGGCCCATTCAGTCTTGAATTCCCTTGAAAGTTAGACAAACTAAGGTAGTCCTTGGATCTAATGAATTGGTCATGTTGACCCCTTCTTGTGTTATCATGTATGCGGACCCATATTGTCGATTAGTTACACTGTTCTTGCGTGCCTGGTTAGGTATGTTCTTACTTGGGGACAAGCGAAGAAGCTAAAGTTGGGGGTAATTAATCGGAATTGAATTATGCATGAGTTTGATGGAATTTCTATGTGTTTTATAACTCAATTAGCTGATTACATTCATATTCACTAATATTCGCTAATCCTCCTTATTATAATGTTTCTGAGGACACTGACGATATAAGAATAAAAAGGAAGCTAAATAATAGAAGAAAGACACAGTAGAGAATGAAATGAAAGCGAGCGAATGGCCTTGGTATATAGCGGCAAAGCACTCACGATGCGGTGTAGGCGCCGCGTGGCGTGGAGGTCCTCTGGCTACGACGGGCAATTGAGGAGAGTTTAAGTAGCCTCGTGCGCGCGGCGTAGCACCCTTTCCTTGTGACATAGCGAGGTTTCTTTGAATCGGGGAAGCATTAAAAAACTGGAATTACACGGGCTAATGATAGACGCATCCCGAATATAAAAAGAAGGATTTTCGAGGCAAAGCAAGGGGATTCAGAGGCAGATTGAAGAGAGACAGACAGCGGAGGAATTGGAGGAGGCGATTCAGAGATGTGACGGCTTCTTACATTTATTTTCTTGATTAGTTTGATGCTAAAAATCTTTCGATCTGCCAATGAAAATCACTATGAACTAACTTTTCTTACTAGGGTTTGTCAACCTAAGCGCATAACATAGTTAATGTATTAGTTGTGAAGTGATTTATTAATATTGGTATGAATTCATATGATTGCTTTACTCTGAATTTAATCACATATTTATTATTTAGTAATTTTAGCATGCTATTGCTAGGAGTCTGAAATCGAGAGAAGATGACTCATAGGGACATGGGTAAAGCAACACTTGGTTAATCAGGGAATAGAGATATCTCATGTTCCAAGTGTAGCACTAGGGTTTGTGCATTTATGCATCTCGGAGTCAAGGGTGACGAGAGATCTGTCCTTGTGGCGAGATATAAGCGAGATATATCTCAGCGGGAATCTCTTCTAGAAGCACGATCAACCCTTCTTATAAATCATATGAAATATTAAGGTATCTAGGTTAAAATCCATCAAGTGTGGTAGGTGATGGCAAAACCTGATTTTCTCTGTCTATTTACTTTGGAATAAAGGTATAATATTGGGGTTTCCTTATTGATTACATATTATAAAGAACTGAATCGATATTTTCTTTAGATAGCAAGCCGATATTTAAAAACGTATTCCTCTTCAATGGAAGACGACCATGACGAGCGCTTCTCTCGTGTTGAAGCGTATATACATCATCTGACTTTGCATTTTATAATATTCTGATAAGTCTGCCGAATTATCAGAGGTGTGGAGTGAGTTATCATGTGACGATTATCAGTGATGAGGCTGGCAGGATGGATTAATCTGAATATCAAGATGGGATTATTAAGCAGTTCTGCGCTTGGTGATTTTGTGAACATACTCAATAGAATAGAGGATAACTCCTGCAGCTGATTATTGGAGTGATATGGATATTATTCGGTGTTTTATCTCATATGATGTTTGGTTGTGTTATGTAAATACTCTAATTAACACAAAATATTAAATAAACTCTTATTATCATAAATATTTCTATTAATTTATCTGAACTCAATATGTTGGGTTAAGACATCTTTATTTGCTTTGGTAATAAATTAATCTTATATTAAAGATTGATTACAAGATTAAATCTTAGTTTGAAATGCATTTTGAGAAATAATTAATGGTTGAGGCAAGGGACTCGTTAACATTCAGAAAACACTAATAGCTTAACAAGAAGGACTAATGGAGCAAATGATGGAAGAGCGTGGAAGTTGACGTAACTGGCATTGACGCATCATTCGAACTAAGTGAATATTCGAAGGATGATGAAACTTATTATATGTTAAATTAAAAATTAAAGATTGGGGAAGAAGAAGATGGAAGGAAGATAATGATAAAGATATTGTTGTTATTGTTCTAGTTGAAGATTAATAATGATGAATCGTCTTAAGGAAAAATAATTTTGTTGTATTGATGTTGTTATTAATAAATCTTAGTTTAGAGAAAATTAGTTTTTGTGGAAGAAGAAGATAAGTAATGGTTACTGATTTATATTTAAATAGTTGATGATGGATTAATGATGAATTGAGTTATAAACTAAAATTAATTAGTTTCAATGCATGTGTGTATTTAGATGCTAGATAAATGGAGTTACAGTATTGGATTAGTTCTTTATAAAGAAGATTTTATTGTTTATTATTAAAATTGCTGATTGGAAAAGCTGTGATTAAATCAGTTGATCATATATAATTGCTAATATAACCGATTCAGGGAAAATAAATGGATAATATAATAAGGTAGTTGAAGTGATAGTAGGTTAGAAGATTTGTTTAAACTAACAACAATTAAAGTCGACAATATGTTAAGAGTACCATCATGGATAATTCTTTTATTAGTTCATATAATTAATGAGATCATCTCATGAAAATTTTCGAGGGCTGTTGAAAGATGAGATTACATTATATTCTATTTTATCTTGATGGTTTCGTGAAATCTGTGCTATCTTAATAATTGATTGGTTAATAAACATATTGCGTATCGAATATTCTTCATTATTATGCATCGTTTGTTTGATACATGAATGTTGAATGATTGTAAACACTGGGAGAAATTATAATTTTCTGAAAAGATAAAATAGTTGGGTAAAATCTAGTGCTCTGGATCTGGACCGACAATGGACTTGCCGTTTACGAATAGTGCGAGAAATCCAGCTACCGTCGTAGGTAGTAAGTGAGGCGTTAAAAATTCAAAGTTTTGAAACAGATGTGGATCGATAATGACTCAATGAAAGCGTATGACAGTGACGGAATACCTCTTGCCTCTTCGTATTATATTGCGTGATTGATGAAGGATAGATCAGAGATGGTAGTTACATGCAAATGTCAAAATCAAGAAAAGGTTGCCACGAGATAATGAAATGTTTAATGATGAAGATCAGATCAGCGCAAATAATCATCTTCTCGTTTTGAAAACCAAAAAGCGTCGGGGTCGGTGGTTTGGTTGAGTTTAGAAGAAAACATTCTCTGAATTTGTGATTGAAATGGTTCATGGCGGTTAAAAGCAAGGTATCGATCAGTGGCGACTCACGTCGTTTTGTTGTTGATTCATTTAACCGAACGGATCCTTTCTGTATGTTATCTTTGATAAGTGTGTAATAGTTGAGAATCGTTGCGAAGCCAGTTGGCGACATTTTCGATCTACAACTTCGAAACGATAGAAAATCTCAATATTATGGCGTGAATCGTTCGGCGAAGTTCATTCGTCCGTGAATCAGATCTCATTTTGATGATTTTATGTTATGATGATTAAAATCGATTAATATATATTAATCAGTCATATTGATCGTTAATTTCGTGATAATCGATCGTGAAATTAATAACATGGTTATGTCGGATAAATCATATTAATCTCTTATCATTTATCTCGTTAACGTGGTTTTGTTGGGATGTTCAATGTTATATGTGAACACCTAAAGATCCTTAGATGGTATAACGTGAAAGCTGGCAATCGTTTTGACAGAAAATTTGAATGGAAGATTCGGAGATAATGTTGGAAGATCTCGCTCAATTCCGTGACATGGACTGTTTGGTTATCAAAGCGGGTTTTTCGGGAGGTGGTCGATCTGCATATTTCTTGAATAATGACGGGTTGAGAAATAAACTTTTTATTAAAGTGGTTTGCGTGACCCGACTCCATATGAGAGTGGTGGAACCGGACGGACCGAATATAAATTGTCGTGAGTTCATCTGTTGCCGATCGCCGATTCGTTTCCGTGGTATCGTATGCCGGTGGAATGACCGAAGTATCACTATTAACGAATATATAATCAGAGTTCGCTCGTACTGATCCGGAATGAGACGGCATTCTGCTGGCGTCGTTGAAGCGGATGTAGCCCGATTCGTCCGTTGTAACGTCAATCAAACTCTCAGTTGATCGCTGTTGGTAAAATGTTTATTATCGAATAATGTTCGATTGTTGTGATCGTCTGAGACGATGTTGTTATTACCAACGCGTCGTTCTCGTAATGCCGTCGCAGATCAGTTTTATTTTGGCGGGCGATCGCCCGTTTCGAGAGTTCGCGTTTTCTGAATGGTGACCGGATGGGCGTCGCAAATATTTCGTACCAGTTGTGGTTGTGATGGTTTCCGGGTTGAAGTTCGAGCGAGTATCGGAATCGGTTTATCGTGCCTGAACTTTAACATCGGATATAAATATAGTTTTGTCGTCGATCAGTTATCTCGATTTGGAACAATCTGAACGCAGTTCAGATCTTTTCGTTAACATTGATCAGATCGAAGTATTATCTTCGTTTGACGTATCGTAATGTAATAATATGTCTTCCGATGATAACATAGAAGATGTTTGAAGTTTGAGACGTGGATCTTGTGGCGAAGATGCGCCATATATATCTCATATCTGTTCTTACGAACGATAACTCGGTTTTGAGGCGTCTGGCGAATGTGTTGTGAATCGGCGTTTGCGGTACGAACAAAAACGTAATTAATCGCGAAATTAAGTGGGTATTGATGTTAAATAAATCTTTAGATAACAGACTATTGAATGTGATGGAAAGGTTTTTGTTTGTAATATTGGCGGAAATCATTAATAATATTTTGGTTCGCGAAATCTTCTATATCGTTGTCATTCGTTGGTTGGTTCAAAGATTAATAAAATAAAATGAATTGTAGCGGTTTGTGTGGATATTCTCGTTATATCGTTAAAATGGCGTTGTATAAATGTTGAAGTGATCTGAAGGCGTTCTTTCGTTGAATCTTTGTTAGTTCTTTATTGTTGGGCGTATTGACTCTGACGATAAACGATATCGAAGAAGATCCGTTCTTGACCTACCGTTAATAACGTTTATTGTTCGGAGTTCGGAGATAACGCTGGGTAATTGTTGGGTCGAACTTCGGAAGGTTGGAATATCATCGTTCGGAAGTCGATGATGTTGATTCGTTGTTTAATCGGATGAGAAAATTATTAAACGCGGAGTTGCATGGGCGCGACGGACAGTTCGACGTTCCGACCGGATGAAGCCGGTGCTGACGGAACCGGCGAACCTCAAGTTGACGGGCTGTGTAGCGAGTTCGGCGTTAACCGATGTGTTCGGATCTTGATCGCGTGGCCGGTTCTCAA
This sequence comes from Tetrastigma voinierianum, assembly GCA_016808115.1. NCBI lineage: Eukaryota > Viridiplantae > Streptophyta > Magnoliopsida > Vitales > Vitaceae > Tetrastigma > Tetrastigma voinierianum. Next base: position 252,142 of record JAEQBH010002936.1, on the reverse strand, counting down.
ATCGGCGGGGCGTTGATCGTTCGTGATTGCGGGCCAGCCGCTAACGGCGTTCCACGTGTGTGTTGGTCGGTGAGTTCTGATGACTCGTACAATGTTGGAAGCAGAAGATGGAACCAACCTCAGGTTGAATCCATGATGGGCGACCGTATGAGAAGTGAGATAACAAGGAGCTTTCTGAATCAGTTGTGCGAAGAAGAAGTGATTATTCTTCTGGTTCAGGAAAAGCGGAAGACTGGTTCCGAAAGTTCAGGGCGATATCGTTCAAGACGGGATAGGTGATCATCTTGAAGCGGTGATATCGCCTGTTGTGATGGACCTGTCAGAGGATGCCACTCAAAGCGGGGATTCTGGGGTTTTGGGGTCGTAGTGAATGATGATGGTTGTGAAGATACAACTATATTACTCCATAATGATACGTTTGGAAGACAGTTGAATCCAGGTGCCGCGATCTCTGTTACAGGTGAGCGAAGAGCTAAGACCATGGCGAGTGAAATGGCGGGCGATGAGGTTTTGGAGCTTTCTTCCGCCATCACCGCCCATTAATAATGAGATCAACGATTCACCGAGTCGTTTTATATCTAATATGACGAGTGTTATTGATTTTGGTGCCGCGTTCAATGTTGGGTGTCGTTGCGATAGTTGACTGGATGAAGGCGCCGGAGAATCTTGCTGTGTGAGTTCTCTAGGATTCGCGAATAGGATGATGTAGTGATTAGATTCAGATCAGTTCGCTCTAATGGTTATCAGATCGGTTTTCCGGGTTGTTGTCGTCTGGGATGATTGTTGGCGTTCGATGGTCTCAGTAAGCGGCAGAAGTTCTACCGCGGGGCGACCTAACCGTTATAACAGAAGCCGACACATAATCTTTCGAACGATTATCGGGTCCGATGTTAGGTTGATCGATTAACTAACGACCCCGAACCAGATGACGAACGTGATCTGCCTGGTGATTTGCGTGCGGATCTTGGGACGTTCACGGGTTAACATCGACGAGGTTGGCGAACCGATGTAAATTACTGCGACGCTGCCATCTCTAACATCGCGCCGGTTAACGCCAGTCAGTTAAGTTCGAAGTCCGTTATGAAACTCGCTGAAATAGGGGATAATTGAATTCGACGCTACTAATGGAAACGCCGGGTTCTGTTGAAGAAAGACCGAACCGATTATTGTGGATCTGACGTTCGGCGAGGATGATCAAAATCGGGTACCGCCAATCAGTTAATCGACTGTTGATCGGATCAGAAGCGCGATGCGTTCTCGGATGGATCTGCTGTGATTATCGGTTGAAGTTGGAAGGCTGAATATCCCTATAGACGGTGTTGGGCGTTATGACCGCCCAGTTTCGATGATGCGCTAGATAGTAATCTTCGACGATGGTTCGCGATTCAACCTATCTGATGGTTATGACGTCTTGATAATGGGCGTTTTGATCACTCCGATGGTAGGATGCGCGGTTTTCGCGAAGATCTTTTGTTAACGAGAATAATCGTGCTGTTCTTTGGTTGTGTGCGGTTTTGTTGCCGAGGTGGGTTGGTTGCGTTATTAAAAGCGTATCAATCGATCGGTTCTGGAAGAAGATGAGACGGCGATAGTTGAAATAAATGTTGAAGATAACGACTCCGGATGGCGATTTCGAGATTGATGAGTTCTGGTGGCGGCTTTGTGCGAGACCGATCGGAATCAGTTGATTGGATAATCGACATTAGGGATGCGAAACGCTAACGTCGCGATCGATCTCGGACGTATTGTTCTGATAACGTTATGACGTTTAAAGGTTGATCGATCGGTAAAACTGCATGGTTCCGCCGGGTTAGGAAGAATCGCGATGAAATTACCTGGCGGACAAGGTGACGTGATGCGCTTGAAGATAAGTATGTATCAATGAGTTAAGTGACCTTTAATTACAAAAATGCGTTAATGCTCGCGCGTGGACTGTTGAGTATTTAATGGATGTTCGAGATGTTTGCGTTATAAGCGAATGAATGAATACGTGCTGATCAAGTCATGGAGGTGTTCGTTTCGTGCGAATTAACGGGACTAACGATTGGACGTTAAATTGTTGATGACTAAGTTCGAGTTCGATATAAATCCGTGTTAAGTGATGATCTGACGAAACGGAATGTTAACCGTGACGGTGCGATCGAATGGTGATAAGGTTATCTTTGGATGACGTCTTGGTTGGTGGGGTGCGTTCACGGTTGACGTTGGGGGTTGGGACTCTTCATCCGTTTATACCGTCGGGTGACGATCCGATCGTGAACGTTTTGTTGAGCGGTTCGTATGGGTTTGTTGACGATCTCGTATTAATGATTAAAATTAATGCGAAATGTCGGGGACCGCTGGCTGGTCGTTGAGTCAAATCAGACCGTCGATCGATAACCGACTCCGTGCCTGACCGTCAGTTGATCGTTCGTTAATCGACCATCCACGACTGTTGTTCGCGTGAGATAACATTGAGTGTGACATGGTCGAAGTTGTCGAAGCTTGCGTAGACACCGATAACTCCGTAATCATGGATCAGACCGAGGTTGCTGTTTGTGGAGTTTAAACCTCGTTTGTTGACTCATGTTATTCATGACTAATGGTTCGTGAAGGATGTACCGATTCAAAACGTCCGAGGCGTCGATCTGGATCTTCAAGAATGGTGAAAACGCCTTGAGGTAGATTCATAACTGATTATCAGTACCTGAATGTTTCTGCATAGGCATTAAGATAATGATCATAAGGTGTTGGTTGAATTGGAAACTCATCGCTGGTCGCGATCAGTTCGAAACCTCAGAAGGTGACGATCTGCGTCTTTGCCGTTTCGGCGAGCCATCGTTGTGGTGCTGCGTCAAACTCTTGAGGTTGAGTTGGAATCACGTCTTCTTGAAGACAACGCAAGAAGTAGTTGGTACGCGCTGATGAAGATGCTGCCATTATTGACTCGTAGAATCTCAGGAAGATGTGAAACCCTTTATCTGCATATGGTTAACCTTGTTTCGTAGATATCTGAAATTCTTTCCGTCTGTGTTTCAGTGCTCTATGAATCCAACTTCCATATGATGGATTAAGATGAGGTTGACTGGATCAGGTTAAGAAGAGGTTGAATATCGAGATAAATCGGATCAGTTTGGCATAAACGTTGCTCAGATCATGCTGTGTGTAGTGAGTGGAAGATCAACGTGGGGCGCCAGGACGATCTTACCTATCACATATTTGTTGGAAGAAGATCATGTGGTTTAGTTGTTCTTAGTAATAGTTTGTGTGTAATGCGTTGTTATATGCATCATGGTCGTAATGGTTATGAAACAATTCAGACGAAATTCCTTTTAAGGAAGAGAGAATGTACATGGTGATCATATCCCAAGATCGGTTCGTTTGGCCTTTTCAGATCGTTATCTAGCCACGAACAACATTGTTGAGTATGAGGCATGCATCCTTAGGTTAGAGACTGCACTTGAGCTTGGATTAGAGGGATGGAGATATTCAATGACTCTAATCTAGTGATTAGACATATTCAGGGTGGCTAGAAGACCAGAGATGCGAAGCTTAGGTCATATCATGCTTATTTAGATCTGCTAATCTGGAGATTTGTCGACTTGAGCTATACTCATCTGCCTAGAGCACAGAATTAATCTCTTGATGCCCTGGCTACTTTGGCTTCCATGATTGACATTCTTGAGGGTGTGGTAGTTCGCCCCCTATTAGTTGAGACTAGAGATATTGCTTATTGTTGCTTGATTGATGAGTTAGGGTTTGATGTTGGTTTGCCGTAGTATCATGATATTTATCAGTTTCTTAGACGTGGCACATACCTTAAGGCCGCGATGGCTAAGGACATGAGATCTTTGAGGCAGTTGGCCACTCGCTTTTTGATTTGTGGAAGATGTATATGGAGTAATGCGGTGATGGCATGTTATTCTTTGTGCTTATATCGGGGAATTGGTTGATCAAGTGATGAGAGGTCATGATAGGTTGCTGAGCCCCACATGGGAGGACATATGTTGTTTCGTAAGATTATGAGGATTAGCTATTTTGGATGTTGTTGGTGTTAGTTGGTGGTGATGTAATGTACTCTTTGATATTGCTGTTGGGTGACGTGATGATATTGTGATGTGTCTCCTGCGAAGTAACGTCTTACATGATGCGGATCGGTTCTGTTGTTATATTCGTGTTTGCGTAGTGTATATATTAAGTATCGCTATTCTTTAGTTTATACATGGATTTATGAGGATCATTGTTTCAAGTGTATGTATTACTTATGGGAGTTTGTATGTGAGCTTCACGAGATCCTAGTGAGCTTCCCGAGATCCCAATATCTTGTACTTGAGTATGTATATTGAATTATGAGGATCATTGTTTTTGGTGTATGTATTACTTGTAGAAGTTCGTATGTGAGCTCTGAATCTAGTATCATTAATCAACTTTACTTTGAGTTTAGGTAGATTCATCATATCATCATATGTATTTTTTTCCCTGCGTTTCATACATCTTCTTGACTTCATATCTTTCATTTTCACATTTATCACTCTTATATGTTTATTGATTTTAAGTATGATATTTCACTCTACATCCTTGTCATTTTACCTATCTCATCACCTATTACACTTTTTGCGTCACGTCATTATCACAGCTGTTCCATTGGATGTCCTTCTGTCCATGGCTCATGAGACTTTTTATGCATGTGGCATTACACACATGAGGGCACGGGGTTGACCATTGGGTATTTGAGTATAGTTTCTCTTCATTTCTTTTACCTTATCACTCTAAGCCTACATTACGGTCCGTGTTGTAAGACCACCCCCAAGGCCGCCCAGGCCGGAGGTATCTCATACTTGGTTGATATCTAGACATTATCATGTTGCTTTTACGGTAGATGCCTTTACTACACAGTGTTTGCGTTCATTCTAGTGCGATTACCGTTGACGAAGGTTGCCTTTCTTTCTTACGATGGATGCATGGATTTAGATTGATTTCTTGTGCTACGCCGTTATAAATGCCATGCGGGCATACCCCATATCTGGGATCATTTGGAGTTTGTTGGATTGTGCATACAATCCTTGTCGAGATGTTGAGCCATGTTATGATAGGTTGGGGTTTCATCACATCTCTATTCGATGACATACATGACATACTTAGGCATATCCCTTATCCGTCGGGATCATATGGAGTTTGTTTGTTTGTGCATACAGTCCTTATTGAGATGTTGAGTCATGTGACATTTTTGGGTTTCATCATGTTTCTATTGGATGTCATACTGGGCATACCCCCTAGTTAGTGAGATCGTTTGGAGTTTGTTGGTTTGTGCAGGCAGTCCTTATCGAGAGGATGAGCCTTGTTATGACATTCTCTTTATTTCATCATGTTTCTATTAGATGTCTCTTGGGGCATACTATAGTTGCTCGGAACCATTTGGAGATTGGTGGTTTTGTGCGGATAGTTTTTCGCTTGAGAGGATGGGCCTGTCGTGACATTTCGGTAGATGTCATCCTGGATCATATTTCCCTATTTTTTTAAGATTACACGGTCTTTGGAGATGTGTAGATGATTTTTGTTGAGGATGAGCTTTTTCATGACATTTTTGCTATAGTATTGATTATTCAACGAATCTTTGTTAGGCCATGCGAGTTGGCAAACATTTTTTAGGTACTATTTTTTCATCCATTGTTGGCATTGTTATGGGACCCTCTGTATTTTGTATCTAGAGATTTCATAGTTAGATTCCACATATGTTTATAGCATGGTTTTTAAGTCGATGAGATGAGTTATTCATTTTGGACGTTGAGTTCTTATTGGTACTTCATGATAGACACACATGCTCGTACTATTTCTGATGATATGGATGGTTCGACTTTTGAGCACAATGTTGACTACCTAGAGTTGCTTCGGATATCCACTCGATGAGATGTTCCACTTGCCATATTTGGGCATATCCCCCTATTTTATTGATGGGATGATTTTGCTTCACTGATAGTTCTTTGACAGTCCTTATTTGACTGGGGGATCCCCTTTACATTGATAACAGTGTTCTTGAGATACAGAGATTCATGCATATATTATTCAGCCTTGTACATATGTTTATACTAGATGAGGTTTTCACAGCAAATTGTTTAGGAGTTCGAGGACTCAGCACACTAGGCCATGTTTGCCCTCACAGATTTCAGGCGTTCAGATTTCGTCCATGCTTTCTTTGCTTTCTAGATTTAAGGCGTTCAGACTTCGTCTTATCTATCTTCAGTTTAGATTTTAGGCATTTAGACTTCACCTGCATCACATTTGCTAGCATCACAGTTCAAATGTTCAGACTTCGTGTTCTACATATCAGGTGTTCAAACTTCACCTTCCTTATGAGACAGGAATGTTCGGGCTTCATCCATCTGCATTTGCCACAGCATGTCGCGGTTGGCGTTTGGAGCTTTGTCTTCTGTAGATCAAGCGTTCAGACTTCGCCTTCATATAGATTAGATGTTCAAATAACGGTTTCATATAGATCAGATGCTCAGACTTCGTCTCCATCACATCTTTTGCTTCGTAGTTCAAACGTTCGAACTTCGTCTTCTACAAACAAAGCATTTCGATTTCCGCCCTCTACATACACATCCTTGAATAAGGCTTGAACCGCTGTTGTGTTTCTTTGTTATATCAGAGATTCAGATGCCGTCACCATAGTTGAAATCCTCATATTTCATTTTCATTAGAGATATTGCTACTAGTATTCATGGTCGCTAGCACTGCCTACTTTGATCGCATGGCTTCTTTTGGTTGTCTTACTTTGCACCTACTGGCTCATTAGTTCATAAAGAGTCACCATTATGGAGTTCTCATCAACATACCACTTGCCTTTAGAGCTTATTCCCTTATTGGTTTCACCATTTTGTTGAGCGTTCATGATTTTGTGTAAGCATGACGGATGTTGATGGCTATATAGTGCATAGGGCGTCTAGCACCATGGTGAAATAACTCATGTTCAGATTTGATGGGTTGTGAGACATGCTGGAAGAGCTTCCAGATCATATCATGACTTTGTTAGCCTCCCTGTTGTCTTATCCTTTTGCTATTTTTTTGGAGTTTTTTTTAGAACCCTTTTAGCTGCTTGAGTTTGAGTGAGCTAGTGTTCCTTTTGGACACTTTTGGGGTCTCCTTTTTCTTCAATAGAGTTCACTTCACTTCACTCACTTTTCACACCTTTGTTTCACTTCATTGTTCGTGTTCGTTCCACTCATGAAATCTATTGAAGAGAGGCATATTTATAGACCGGAGTGTGTTCTTTTGTTACTTTATTTTATTTGTATGATAATCGATTGAGGCTTTGACTGTTGGATGACTGTGGAAGCATTTGGAGGCAGGATTTTAGGGTTAAGGTGTCTCGTATGAGGAGAGGTGGAATTTATACTTGGACAATAAGCGTACGAGAGAAAACAAATACGGAAATGAAGAACATAGATTTAGAGTGAAAGCCCTTCCCAGGTGAAGGGAAAAACCCTTGAGACATCAGACAATTCTTCACTATCTCAAAAGTGGTATGCGGTACAATTCCTCCCGAATATTCTAATCTTGGGGTACTCCTCAAAATTAAAATAAATTCACACTCACTTGGGCGAAAATTTCTCGATTGAAATATCCTCTCTTTCTCTCTAATATTTTCTCCTCTCTCTTTCCCCTTCTTCTCCCTCTATCTCTCTTGGATTTGTTGGATGGATTCTAATCTTCTCTCAAGGGAGAAGGCATCTTCTTGAAAACTTGGAGCCTAAAGTGAGAAAACAAGGAGACATGCTTTCATGTTTCATGAAAGTATGTCTCTTAAGGTAAAAATAACATGGAGATGAACCCCATTAAATCACCCCATCTAGACCCATTCAACACCGGAAGAAGGAAATCACTTGAATCCTTAATAGGATTCCATGCCAACGAGCTTGGAACAGAACTCCAGCTTTTGCATTGGAATGAATTTTGTCATCATGTCGACTGCATTCTTATCACGGCCAGATCTTCTTCAATTAGGCGTTTCATTTTAAACAGCATAACAATCCAGTGATATTTGAATTCAATATTCTTTGTCTTAGAGTGATAGGTGGTATTTTTGCTTAAGTCTATTGCACTTTGACTATCGCAATATACCACATACTCATCTTGTTTCAGACCCAATTCCTTGAAAAAAGTCTTCATCCACAAAATCTCTTTGCTAGTTTCAATGGCAGCTATATATTCAACTTCAATTGTGGATAAAGCAACACATTTTTACAACTTAGATTTCCATGATGTGGCTCTCCCTACAAAAGTAAACAAATAACTAGATGTAGATTTTCTGCCATCAAGATCACTGGCTATATCTGCATTTATGTAGCCTTCCCCAGAAGCGGTTTCCTTTCCCAAACATAAACAAAGTTTGGGAAGTTCCTGATGTCCCGAAAATCCATTTAACGCTTCTGTGTTCTTCTTTGCAGGATTTTCCAAAAGTATATACTACTCCAGCTTGCATGAGCTATGTTTGGTCAAAGCTGTCCCGACGAATATGGAATAATAGTGGCTTTTATTCTTTTCTTCTATTGGAGGACAACTTCTTGTGCGAGTTTGAAATGACCACCAAGAGGCATGGTGGCTTGGCCTCTTTCATGTTGAACCTTACAGAATCAGTTCAACATAACTTTCTTCAGAGCAACCATAGTCATATTTTTCTGTCACAGTGATCTCCATCCCAATTTGCTTGTTTGGGCTAAGATCTTTCATATCCAAAGGAAGCCTTCTTCTTCCTTCAACTTCTTGATTTGTGTTCGGTCAACCAACTATCGGCCCATATCATCTACATATAATAATAGGATAATAAACTTCTCACTAGGAAATTGTTTGAAGTAGACACAATAGTCTGCTTTGTAGTTCTTTGGTACCCATGACCCACCATGAATGAGTCGAACTTCTTGCTTGCACCATTGTCGTGGGCACATGACCCTTACAGAGACTTTCTTTAATTCTGGTAGGTCTTCTTTTCTCTTTGACTTTAAACCCTTACATTTGCTTGATCGAGTCTAACTGATTGATTTTTAATCCATTTTTATGAGTTTATTACAAGATAATTGTTGAATCATATATAGAAACACACGGAGTAATTTGCTTTCCGTTTAATTTTGCGGAAAAATACGCGAGAAGCGAAAATCCGGCAAAGCGGAAGGAATTCGGCACGAGAACAAAAGGAGGTGTAACTAGAAATGAAAGTCGCGACAGGGAGCTCTTTTGTTCAGTAATTTCCAAGTCACAACATCACGAGACCGAGTTAATGAGGTTGCGACCAGAAAATGGTTGAGGCAGAAAGAAACTATTCAAAGGCAAAAGTGGTCATGGCCATGTCACGAGAGTCACAAGCGTTGATCAGTTGATGAAGCCCACGAGATGAGAGTCTACTGCAAGAAAATTTGAAGTTGCAACCAGTTCTTAAATGAAAGACTCAAATTGAGGTTGCGACATCATCTCGAGGTCACGACATGGAGGCGGGTGGGAATTCGCAACAAAGAGATTTGGTTGCGACTACGAGATGGAGAATTAGAAATGAAGTCGCAACTTAATATTGAGGTCGCGACAGGAAACCTGAAGATGAGCCAAGCGAAGTCCTAGTTAGGGAAATCGAAGTTGCAACCACTTGTTATTCAAGGACCCCAAAGGAGGTCGCGACCAATCATTGAGGTCGCGACCTAAATACACTATGAGCGTCGACATCTAGGTCGCAATTATGTTTAAAGCAAAAAAGGAACAACGTGAGGTTGAGACATCATATTGAGGTCACGACCTGTTTAAAGGCAAGGGGCTATCAAAAGCAGTTGCGACTAATTATTGAGGTCGCGACATATATTCTGGCTATATCAAAGCAAAAGACCGAAAAGAGGGTTGCAACCTGAAAATGAAGTCACGACACGAGGTAAAGGCGTAGAAAGCGATGTGGTCGCGACCTCCAGGCGGAAGTCGCGACATGCGTGTTAAGGAAAGAGTCACGACTCAAAAACTAAAGTGGTGACAACTAAAAGGAGGTTGCAACTAAATTGGTCGTGACTGGTTTGTGAAGAGCGGCAACCAAAGGTTGCGATGTGGTTAAGTCGCTGGCCTTCTTGAGAACAAGCCCAGGCCAAAGGTCGCGACCAAGAGTGAAATTCGCGACCACTAATCAACGAAGGCGCAAGAAACTTGGTCGAAACTATGAAACTTGTTCACCATGGCCGAACAGAAGGCGGATAAAGAGAATCAGGTTTGACATCGACGCGTCGTGACTTTGAAGGATAGTGATTTGGGCTTTTCTTTTGAGAATTCCACAGGTTTTTGGGATTAGGCCAATTTCTTTTGTGATTATAAATAGACAGTGTTAGAATAGTAAAGTAGCTTCCGTCTTCACTACCCAGAAAAAGGGGAAAGGAGAGGAACTCAGTGTATAGTTTAGAGTAGAATTTATTTTCTTTATTTTTATTTTTTTTAAATTCTTTTCTGGATCTGAATATGCGAACTGTGCAGAAACGATTTGAGTTGGATTTTTATTTCTGTTATTTTCTTCTTAAAATTCTTGCTTTGAAAATTTATGAAATCTAAACAAATTTTGGAATTCATTTCTTCTCGGTTTCATTGCGATTCACGAGTGGATTGATCGGTACTCAATTCTTTAATTGTAACCACGATAATTAGGCGATGCTTCTCTTGGATTTGATATCTGATTGATTCTGATCTTTGTTGCAAATATGGAGAAAATTATTTGGGTTGGGATTGCTTGCTTGGTGTCGTTTTGAATCGGTAGTTCCTGATGGTAGTGCAGAGTACCGAGTTGAGGGCGTATCTTGCTACGATTTCTGGATGCCCTACGTGTGACCTTTGAGTTGAATTCTTGAGAGTTGAGAACATTAAGCTATGGGTATCTTGAAGCCTACGGGTGATATTTGCGGCTACGAGAAAGTTCGTTTTGATAAATCCCCCATTGTCGCATAATTGAAGTTGGCGGGAGTGACAACAATATAAATGATCAGGAGAGTTCACCTCAATCTAGAGGAAGCTCCCGACCACTGTGTTAGCTTAGATACAATCAAGGAAAGGGAAGAACCAGTAATTCAGGAGGATGAGCCATTGAGTTATGAAATTTTGCAAGAATCACGAGAAGGAAAGCAAAAGATCTGCTGATCATCGAAAATGAGTGTAAAAGTATTGAGAAAGAAAAATACTGAGATCATCTTTACGAAGATCAATGCGTTAAACGGTTCGATCTTGTCTTGAGAGAAGCAAGAGCACCAACCGATGAATATGGAGAAATCCAAGCGCAATATTTAGGCAATCTTGGATAAATCGAATCCATACATAAAAGCAGGCAATGTATTTTTAGGTGGCAAGGAATTGGCCCATTTCACTTGATTCTTTGATAGTTTTGTTTCTCACGAGGAACATATTAGGTCAGTAATTTGTTCTTTATATTTTGGTTTGTTTTCATGTTATTTAGGTTCTATTTTTAGATTGTAGTCTAGGATATTTAATTTTCTAGATAAAACTTTCACTATCAGTTCTTAGTCGGAAATAGCATGAACTTCAATAGTTGGGGTAGTTGATTTCAAATTCTTATCAATCTCTGTGGGAATGATCACGCGAGCTGCATTCGAGATTTTTACTTCTTGTATGACTGTGCGCTAGATTATTAAGTAAACTAGGCGTTTTTAAAGAAAAAATCATGAACACCAATAAAGAATTATTTTATCAAGCAAGTTTAACCAAGTGACATGGATCACGAAAAGAAGTGTAAGACTCTTAGCTATGGTGCGAGGGGCTTTAGTACGCATATGGAAAAAGGCAAACACTCTTTGCATGTAGATTTCTTCCAAATCACCATGCAATGCGGATCTGACATCTAACCAGCTCCTATCGAGGTCTTGATTAGCTGCTAACCCCAAGATTGTTATGACTGATGAGAATTTTACAACATGAGAGAAAATTTCATCGAAATCAATACCTTTCTTCTAGCCAAAGCCTTTCACTACTAATCGGGCTTTGTATTTCACCAGGTTTCCTTTGCCATCTTTCTTCAATTTGTACACTCATTTGTTCCGCAAGGCTTTCCTCCCTTTAGGTAATTTCACGAGCTCATAAGTATTGTTTCTAGAGAAGTCCATCTCCTCATGCATGGATTTCATCCGCCTCACCTGCTGAGGTTTTTGCTTCCTAGAATCTCTTTGGCTCCCCCTCATAAGTTAGCAAAATGTATTCTGAAGATGGATAACTGATACTTGTCTTGTGCTCTCAGTTTGATCTTTTGAGTTGTGGTTGTTTATTTTCCTGTCTTGGACATGCTCCCCTTAATCATCATGCTCTTGTGATGCATGCTCTCTTCATCACTGTCATCAGGTATTGCTTATGGAGTATCACCCTCATTATGAGCATCTTCTTCACCTGTGAATTGTAGGGGAGGATCAATAGTTACATCCATAGTAACTTTTTCTGACTACTACTCTTCTTTGTTAGAATCTTTCATTGTCTGATCTTCATGAAAGACAACATCTCTGCTTCTAATAACTTTCCTTATCTCCAGGTCCCAAAATTTGTAGCCAAACTCCTCATCTCCGTAGCCAATGAAGATGCATGGTATGGCTTTATCATATAGCTTCGTCCTTTGCTCCTTTGGTACATGTATGAATGCTTTGCACACAAACACCTTCAGATGGTTATAATAAATTTCTTTACCCATCCACACCTTCTCTAGGATATCGTACCTACGTGGAACTGAAGGACTTCTGTTTACTCGGTAGCAAGTAGTAAGCACAACTGCTCCCTAGAATGACTTAGGAAGCTTTGCACTTCTCAACATGCATCTGACTTTCTCCACGATGGTGCAATTCATTCTTTCTGCTACACCATTGTGTTGAGGGGTGCTTGGGACTCATGTCGAATCCCATGTTTTCTCTGAATTCACCGGAAATGTATTCACCTCCGTTATCTGTATGAAGGCATTTCAAGGGCTTCTTGGTTTCTCTTTCCACCATGGCATGAAAGTGTTGAAAGTTTTGGAATACCTGGTCTTTTGACTTCAACAAATACACTCATGTTTTTCTCGAAGCATCATCAATGAAGCTTACACAATATTTGTATCCTCTTAAACTTTCAACCTCTATGGGACCACAAACATCAGAATATACAAGTTCTAGTATTTCTGATTTCTTGGTAGATTTGTTGCTAAATGAAACTCTATGTTGCTTTCCAAGTCAACAATAATCACAAGGATCAAGTAGTGTACCTTTGGCAAAGGGAATGGAGTTCTTCTTTGCCAAATTTGTTGCCCCTTCTCACTCATGTGACTAAGTCTCCTGTGCCACAAACTTGGTGAGGAGTTTGCAGCTACATTCAAGCCATTTTTACAAATTTTCCTTTGGGTCTTATACAACGTACAACAAACTTCTCCTCTTACAATGACCATCGTTCTTTTGATGAGTTTCCATCTACCATTGCCGAAATAATTCTAGAAGCCTTCTTTATCCAAGGCAATTCTGGACATCAAGTTGAAGCGTAAATCTGGAACATGCCTCACATTTTCCAACTTCAGCTGATAACCTACGTTGGTGGAGCGACCCTCGAGCCCGGTTCGACCCGATTGGCGGATCCGAACCAAAACTCGAGGACGCTTGTTTAATTCTTTTTATTTATCGTTTTATTAAATTTGCTTTTTCAAAAATATCGCGACTTGAATCGGCCCGACCCGAATGGCAGACACGACCAGGGCAGGTTTACTTTCGAAGTAGTTTTATTTATCTTTGTAAAAACATTTATTTATGTCATTTCATTTAGGGTTCTCATTACGTTGAAGCATTTCAAATGATGGAAGCTATAACATTTACATTTATACAAACATATTTACATTTAAGGCATATCATGCCTTTACCAAATGATATGCAAAACATTTGTTCGAGTTCAACTCTTTGTTTAAAATATCCCATATTCAATAAGAAATGACACATGCATATGGCGGGGTATATACTTATGCGCGCAGCATCCTATGACTCAAGGTGCTTCCGCGATCTTGTCTTCCTTTACACGTCTGCAAAAATCGCGCGCCAGATAAAACTACCGCGCTAACATTTTCATGCTTAATTGGTTTTATCTGATTTATTCAATATTCAATTTAACTTGACATGCATTTAACATTAAACCATGCCTTTTATATCCAAATATACTCATGCTATTCATTTTCGCATGCTTTCATTTTACAAATCATTTATCATATCACAACATGCATTTTCAATGCAACAATTCAATTCACAATTCAATTTATGAGATTTAAGCATATACATAAAATCCCATTTACACTCGTCAAGGTTGGTTATTTCACCTTGACTATTCAATTCACATTCGGGGCCAGTTCCATTTGAATGAATCCCGTCCTTTTTTATCGACCGATAATGCGCTTACACATTTAACGAATTGGTCTCCCATCTCGCCGGCCGGATGCCGTTTGGTTACCCGACATGTGGTATCTCTTAAAATGCCATACGCCATCATGGCCAGTGCCGATTGGTTTACATCCACCGCGTGGGACATTTCTTCAATGCCATACACCATTATGACGGATGCCGATTTGTGCATCCCTTCAAATGATTCATTATTCTCTTAGAATTAATTCAGAATGTCAAAAATTATTGGAATTGGTTTACAATTAGATTTATCATTCGATTTTCAAACATTTCAAATATCACATTTCAGTTCCAAATGCACTTTCGTAATATCATTTCAAAGATATGCTTTCATTCGTATAATCATTTGAATTTATTTGGTAAACTACTAAAACACTTGAAATAGAGCAGGGTCGAAGAACAAACAAATTATCGATCCTTGTCTCTTAGATTTCGATCTGGGTCGATTGACAAACCGCGTGCCTAGTCAAATACAAATTCTCAACTCTTAGTGGTTAAACAAATATCACGCAACGAGATCCGTCAGGCGATGCGTTACATTTTTCATAGTCTCATTCTTATTTGAACCCCCATTAATCATTTCTTAGGGTCCCTAAACAATCGGTGTACGGATACAAAACTTAACGATGCAAAAATATGCCATGGGGTTCTTCGGAAGTAGTGGTACGGTACCACTTTGGTAGTACCGTGCCGGTCCTCACTTTGCCAATGGGTATCGGTACCGCGTTGAATGCAGTACCGCTCTCCCCCTCCATAGTGGTACCGGTACCACTTGCGGGTTTTGCCTAGAAAATGTTGGGTTTTAGCATTTCTCACCCATTTTTTCTTCCATAAACCTCCTCTAACTCATCCCATGTCAAAAATCCACCATGGAATCCACCCAAAACAACTCCAAAAGTGGTTTAGAATCAATGAAACCCCTTTTTCTTGAGTTAGGGCTTTTCCCCAAAATCAAAATCATAAAAGGTGAAGTTAGGGTTTTGTTTTCTTACCTTGAATCTCTTCAAATCATTCTCTTGTAGGTTGCTTGATCTCTTAGAAGCAAAAAGTGGGAAGGAATCACACCAGCCGATCTTCTCGAGCCTAAGCTCTCTTCCCCTTTTCTCCTCTTACTCTCCCAAAAAAACGTGATTTGCTCAAATAAGGCATCTTAGACCACTTTTGGTCTTTAAATCCTTTAAGTGTAAGGCCTTGTTTGGCCACACCCATTCTCATTCTCATTTCTCCTTTTTGGTCTTAAGTTACTTATTCTTCATAAGGCATTGTTTGGCCTAAAAATGCATTCTTAGTTAAGTTCTCCCAATTCACTATATAGCCCGTAAATTTCTCTACTTTACTTAAATTTTCAGTATTCACACATGAGCCTACAAACTCATTTGTATATGACCTTTAGGCCCTTATTTTACAATTCTTCCACTTTTTGCCCTTTAGCACACACTTGGGTTAATTTCCGGGTTCAATCAATTCTCATTTAGCATATAATATTTGCATTTGGCTCTTAGCCATATAATCATTTATTCAATATTCATTTAACAATTCCCTGAAAATACCCAAGATGACTCAATTTATACCCAGAATATATAATAATTTTTATTATAAAACTTCTAGGGTGTTTTTGGGGCATTACAGTTGGCTTGTATGAAAATGTCTCCAATTCCCACAATATTAGACCTGGTGGTATTTCTCATCTTCACACACCCAAAGTCTCCTTCTTTGTATGTGATGAACAATTCCTTGTTTGGCATAGCATGATATGACGCAGCAGTATCAACTACCCACTCATTCATCTGATCACCAATATGTAGGCAACTGCAACATCTTCATCACCTCTTGTGACGGGGGTAGTTGTGTTCTTGTTTTCTTCCTTTGTTTGGTTTTCTTTATTTTGTTCTCACTTCCACACTCGACAATTTTCCTTCATGTGACGCTGTTTTCCGCTGTGATAGCAAGCATACTCTTTGCCTCTTGATTTTGACCTCCCTCTGGATTTGTCATTATGAGATCTTGGCGTTCTGCCTTTGTTGCTATCTCTGTTTTCTGTAACTAATGCTTATGACTCATTTTTAACAACTTTGCTTGTCTTATTATAAGACAACAAGGATCCTGACACCTGCTCAAATTTCAAAGTGTCATTTCCATATAACAGGGTAGTCATCAGATTTTCATATGAAGAAGGTAGAGATGCCAATAAGAGTATAGGCTTATCTTCATCATCAAAAGTTGCAGAAAGCTGGCATGTTGAGTTGATAGATAAGGCTTTTGAACTGCTGGAGTGTTGTAGCACATCTGCATTTTTTGACATGCGTAGATTGGACAACTCTTTCTTTAAATACAACTTATTCGATAAGTTGTTCGCCACATACAATTTCTCCAGTCTCTCCCAAATCTCTTTTGCAGTTGTGTAGTCTTTCATGTTGATGTTGTTTAGTACTTTGTCTGAAAGGTTAAGTTGTATTGCATTGGCGATTGTCTCGTCTAACTCTTCCCATTGGGCTTCTTTCATGGTTTCTAGCATCTTGGACTTGCCAGATAACGCCTTGTGGACCTTATGTTGGATAAGCAGGTCTTTCATTTGTCTCTGCCAGAGGGAAAAGTTGTTGTTGCTTGAGAATTTCTCAATCTCGTACTTTGCACCTATCATCTTTATTTTAACTTCAACTATGAGCTATCTTAGAGCAATAGTAATCTCAAAGGTCTTTTTTGATGTAGAAGGTCGGCCAATAGCCTCAACCACAGAGCATACTAAGACTCAGAGAATCTTGCTCTGATATCACTTGTTGGGGATGATAAAGGATCAACTTTTACTGCTCTAATACTACTCTCTAGTAGTATTTGTTGGCGTCGGATGAATAGGAACCATATACGTGAATAGTATCGTATATGTGAATAGTACCCATATACATGAATAGTATCGTATACTTCAACATTAACAATACGAGAAAATAAATACAGAAATGAAGAACACCATATTAACGTGGAAAGCCCTTCAAGGTGAAAGGAAAAACCTCAGGACAAACTTCGAACAATTCTTCACTATCTCAAAGTGGTATGCAATACAATTCCTCCTAAGAATATTCTAATCTTGGGGTTATACACTCAAAATTAGAAATAACCTCACACTTCCACGGTGTGTAAATTTCTCAATTGAGAATATCCCTCTCAACTTTCTCTCTAATATTTTCTCCTCTCTGTCCCCTTCTTCTCCCTCTATCTCTCTTGGATTTGTTGGATGAATTTCTAAGCTTTTCACTTGCCAATTTATAGGTCAAGGAGAGAAGGCATTTTGCTCAAAACATGGGCTGGAGTGAAAAAAACAAGGAGACATGCTTTCATGTTTCATGAAAATATATCTCTTAAGGCAAAAATAAAATGGGGATGGAACCCATCAATATTCCTATAGACAATTTGCATTCACTTGCTAATGGTTCCTTTCTTTAACTCTCTCTGTTTAGTGTTCTAATATGGGCACGTTGCTATGTTCTAAATCCGATCATTATTTTCTTTGTTTAACTGAATATTTGTTTTCTTTTCTCATTATTATTTTACTCCAATTTTTTGTGGAGATGTATGCCTCGGTTTTAATAAAATGACGACCTTAGTTTTGGTTCTAATGTCTTCAATTTATATTCACTGATTTTCTGGTTATTATTATTAAATCAACGGGTACATCTCGATGAGACTTGAAGAACATTGATTCATATTCACTCACTCTTTATGTTATTGTTAGAACTTGAATTCATATATGTGTTTATATTTTTATTTTTATCTTTATTTATTTATTTTTATCTTTATTTATTTTTATTTTATTTATTTATTGTCTTTGATTTATACTCATATGGGTTTTTATTATTGGATATTTTTGGGCTCTTAGTTGTTGGTTTGTACTCCTTGATCTTTTGAGTTATTAGATTTGAGGGATTTTCTTTTTTATCATGAAATTATTATATTGTGTATGTTAGAGTTCTGTAACCATATCAATCAGAGAGTGATGGTAAAGAGGGAGAGGAAAAGGAGGAAAAAGAATGAGAGAAAGAGGGTGAAAGAACCGGAAGAGAGGGAAAAAAGGGTGAGAATGATTGTTTTCACTTTTGCTTTTTAGTGATGAGGCCCACCACTCATTACATTCAATATTTTATTTATTTATTTATTTATTTTTAACTCTCCTCACCTCGTTCCTTCTCTATACACTCACCATATTCTTTTGCTTATTCATTTTACCCATTACATTTTAATTTTTTATTTTACCTATTACTATTTATCTCTCTTTATTTATTATTAACCTATTTATCTCTCCTTATTTATTATTAATCTTATATATTACCTTAATGCCCTTGCTCATCACCCTTGTATTTTTCACAAATTATTGATTGTCAGAATAATTCATTACTAGACATTATTAAGTCCTACTTGTTATATCATCATTTATAATTATCGATTTACTTATCATATTTTTATTAAATAATCATTTTATTATTAAATAACCGTTCATTACTTATCAATTTTTTTCATCATTGTTCTCACTTCTTTTACTTGCTTATTTATTATCGATCATTGTGAATGTATTTTCTGTTATTAATCTTATGACTTCATTTTATTATAAATTATTTTTATATAATCTTGTTAATGAGCACCTTTTTTTAAGCGTGTCAGTATTGTTGGTAATACCCATGTCTCACCCTCCAGTTTTGATGTGTTATATTTTATTATTACCATTCAGTTATTTGACAATATTCCCTACACTCTCATATTTACTTATCACCACACTTCACCCTGTCTTCCTCATTTAATTCCGAGTATATTATTACCTACCATGAACTAGACTACTTGCACAACGCTTGCTCCCATGTTTCCTCATTTATTATATTTTCATATCATGTCCTCTTTTGTTAATTATTATGATATTCTATTTTCTGTCTTTCTCATTTAATTATGGTCGCAATTTATTAACTATAATAATTTATATATGCCCACTAAACCCATTAATACTTGGACTTGATCCATTGATAAAGTTCATTAGGTCTTTGATCAAACCCTTTGACTGACCCATTAAGTCATTTTGTTAGGTTCTTGTCAAACTTATTACACCTTTGACCACCATAATCTTTTGACTAACTTTGGCCCATCAAAGTTCCACTTAAGTATCAGGTATTTTTATGGATAAAAAAAGATGGAATTTAAGTATCCTGATAATGGTATGAATGGAGTTTGGGTGGGGTCCACATTCTAGGCATATACAATTTGTTAACATTAATTAACTTTCAATCTATAAATAAATAATAATCATGATTTTTGCCTCATTACATTGTTTCCTAATTGATAAAGCTAGTTTATTAGTCACAGATATACATTTTTTCATCCACTTTTGCTTGATTATTTATTTATATATGTCTTGCATGCTTGTATTGTTATCACATTCTCGGTATTCATTACTTGATTAGTTTTTGTTATATATTTCTCTTGGGCCATTTAGAAAGCACCCAACTTTGGGGGCTTATGAGCGCTACGAATTTATTATCTTTGACTTCCCAGTCAAGAATCCCACCCTGATTTAGACTATATTTTTCCTTAAAACCCGTATTTCTTATCTAGAATCGATTAGAGTTTTTCTTCTCTTACAGGTTTTCCTTTAAAATAAAACAAAAATAAGTATCAACTGCAAACCGTTTTTTTATAAATGGTTTTTTATAATAAAACGAAGCTTCATTTTAGTTGGAAACATATAATAGCAAAAATACTTGAGTCTAGCTAAATATTGTTTCCTAATATCTTTCTATTTTGATGAAATAACATTTTTTCAAATATTATTTTGTATGATCAAGGTGTCAAACCTTGACTTTAAGTAGAAATATGGATATGAGTGAACTAAAATCAAATTAAAACAAAGGAATTGAAGTTATTTTTATATGATCTCTTTAGAGATAAACGCACACATATGTATAGATGAATTAAATTCTACTTTAGAAAGAGAGTTTGTTTCCATAGAATCATTTTTGATTTCATTCATATTCCTTCTAAAAACTTATCCAAATATGAAATGATAGAGAAATTGAATGAGATTCCATTTGCACTCTCTATTCTCTTGTACCTAAACGCCCTTAAGGATAATACACATTTTAACATTCATGAAACCCGTGATTCAATAATGAATTTTGCATGCCACTTCATTAAATCCTTCAACTGCACCCTAAAAGGATTTGTACATTGAAATGAGGAATAGTAATGAATACTAAACCTGGTTTCCATTCTTATTTCATTCAGTATAGTGGATTAGTTTTTAGAAATTCACGTGATACGATTTTTTATTTCAATTCCATTGTTTGGTAATAGTAAGAATTGAAATGAAAATAAATAAATTGATAATAATATCATATCACAATATTTTAATTTAAATTTTATTTTATTTTTAAATATTAATAATGTCTAGGCTTTTTACTAAATAACAAGATTAAACAAACAATATACAATTTAAAATATAAACATAAAAATCAGATAACCCTATATACAAAATAATATTTAATCACTATTTGCTATTTATATTTATATTTATTTTTCAATTTTTCTTGAACATACCTAATAAAGTGATATATATATATATATATATATATATATATATATATATATATGTTAGTAGTATATATATATATATATATATATATTGGTGATTTGTTTTTTTCAACCTAACTGGCCTGAAAGGTATGGAGGTTGCCAATGGACTCGATTGTTAAGGCCGATGCGTGCTTTTGATCGTCTGGGCTGAAGTATGATCATTGTAATACCGATTCAGAACTTTAATGGGAAAATTCCTGGCAAAACAAGGAAAGGCCTGCGAGGGCTTCGCCTCGCGGCCGCCCGATGCCTGCCGGCTTTCTTTCGAGGGAAAAGAGAGACTGCCAGATCATGGTATTTGGCGCCAGAGCTTTATGTATGAATATGCGTCTAAGAGTGCGTACCTTTCACTGACCATGTATTTATAGTTGATGTCCAACCACTGGATCAATCTAGATCGTTCTATCGATGGTATTTTCTTATCGCGATTCGATTTGGTAATGGATTTAGAAAGAAATGCTATTCGGGATAATCTTCCTTCCTTATCGTGTGGCATCCAACCGGCTGGTTTATCCGCTATTATTTTCCCTTCCTATCGAAGACTAGATCGATCCTGCCAGATGCGGTATATTGTTGCGGGTTATTCTATTTTATGTATCGCGTAAATAACCGACGGTGGTGATATGGACCTTCTAATTCATCCAAGATCGTCCTTCAGACTCACGGTCGGCCTTCGTTTCAGCCGGTATCGAGGGTCCGGTATCAAGGCTGGGCGCGCCACTCTTTCTTTGGCATGGTGAGTCGGGCTCACGAGCCCATTTTTCAAACCTCCTATCAAGTTGGCCTCAAATTCTCGCAGACGCGGTACGTGGCAAGGCCAGATCGCTCGTGCATCTGATGCAATTTCACGTGTCTCGCTTCGAGGTCATTTGTTAAGGCTTAGTCAGCCATGTCTTGTGATAATGATGACTCGGGTTTTCGCCGCTTCCTACCTCTTCAGCTTTTCGCCTCGCACTCTCCGTCCGTGTTGTCCTCCAACCTCTTCCGCTTA
This sequence comes from Tetrastigma voinierianum, assembly GCA_016808115.1. Lineage (NCBI taxonomy): Eukaryota > Viridiplantae > Streptophyta > Magnoliopsida > Vitales > Vitaceae > Tetrastigma > Tetrastigma voinierianum. The sequence continues at coordinate 230,152 of JAEQBH010002936.1, read as the reverse complement.
TCTCTTCACTTTATTCGTCAGCTCTGTCAATTCTTTATGTAGAGTCTTTTCCTCGCATTTTCCCGCAGGTAGCTTTCTTCTCAGGTTTTATTCTTGACTAATCGCGCCTCTCTACCTCGGGTTTCTCTTCGATTGGTATGACGAGGCGCTGTGGTTAAATTGATTGACTAAGCATCGCTTGCTTTTATTATGGGTCTGGTCGCTTCTTCTTACGGATGGTAAACGACTCAAAGGAGCCCGCCTGACTGTTAGATGTTTCTACTGCTCTACTGCGGTCGAACCCGAAACGCTCCTTCGGGCGCCCTCCTCTTCCTCGATATGATAGCGGAAAATAGACTGAATTTAAATATCCCTGGATTACCTTAAATCACCCAACATACGGATCGTGGGACCTAGCAAGGTCGGTCCTTCAGATGGGGCTACTCACGAATGTTATCGACTTTCCTGGCGTCCGAAAGTATGGACCCCGACATCTCGACTTTTATGTAGCCTGTGGTTTGATGGTATGTCAATGCCATTGATATCTGCTTTCCACTGACCCCTTCCATGAAAGGGTTCCCGTGAAGATTCTAACCGTCTTTCCTGAACCCGCCCCAACGGCCTGGGTATTCGTGGCCTATCGTCTTTTTGGGGTGACGAGGGCTCCTGCGGTCCCTAGTGTGGCTTTGCTCCTCTATCTTTTTAGCCCAAAGGAGACTACCGAGGGCTTCTTTATTTTCTCCAAAGGCCTTATTCTCCGGTGATCTTCTTCATCTTCCTTCCTCCCATAAAGCCGTAAGGACGCTTATTTCTTCAGGAGCTACAGAATCGGGAACATGATCCTTCCGACAAGGAAGGCAGACTTCGCAAGGCTCAGTGGTTTCCATTGACCACCCCCGGCAATCTTCGTGGAGTGTTTGCCTGCTTTCAAGATAACTTGTGTGAAGGTCATGAATATTTCGATTTCAGACATTCTCATGCCTTCCCGTGCCTCGACTCACCCCAAATTTACCAAGATAATGTCAGTTTCTCCGGGTATCAAGTGATGTCCGCCGTCCCACGCTAGCCGAGCAAAACCTGACATTCCCGGTCCATCTAATTTGAGATCTAATGCCCATCGCTTTCGCGAGGCCCTCGTCTCTCCTTCCACCGGAGTCTCTCCCATTAAAGCTACCGCAACACTCCTACTAGTGAGAGATTCTAGTCCAATGGGGCACTGCCTGTGTGAGCTTTCTCCCGGGAGTGCAACTAAACCGCTCCACCGAGAAAGATCTACTACGCTCAAGGTTCGGGAATCGGGCGTCTCCGACTCTCTCGTCGAGTGCCGAGCTGGCGCACAGTCACGGCCGAGGCCCTATGGTCACGCCTCCGGCCTTCGCCAAGCAAAGGCAAAAATCTCTCGATGGAGCCGAGCGTACTCGCTATGCCTATTATCGTTCTGAACTGGCCGAGAGTGCTAGGCCACCGGCGGGTGGAAGAGTTGAAGAGAAAAATTCTGAATCAAAGTCATGGCTATGAGGACCTTCGTCTTCAATGCCGAACTCAGTGCGATCTTGTCCGTCCCATGATTCTCGACTCGAGGTCGAAAGCCGCTGCCCGTTGATGAGGCTCGCTCTATCCCTCTCAGGGGGCTGTTTGGTGTCCCCGATCTCACAGTGTATGCTTGTGTCGATCCCGTATCGATGCTGACTTCCATGTCTGATGCGCAAAACACCACAAGTGTCCGCAGATATACAAACTAAACGAAAAGCATGTAAAATCGCCTCGATTTATATACGAAGGCGGCCTCTCTTCTTCGAAGGACCGAAGCCGCATCGAACAAGCGCGGAAGCAGATGACTCCAAGAGGTGGAGAGACTCAAACTGATCTAGCGACAACGCTTCGCCATGCCCTGCCAGCAGAGAGGATGAAGTTCAAGTAGCTTATACGGCTGAAGTAGCCGGAAGGTCAGGTGAGCTCCAGGTTGCGCCGAATGATCCGATCGAGACCTCGGATGGGCCGCAGCCTCCAAGACGAATCCCGATGGTTGTGGATTTAGCTTCTTAACATCCCGAGGCTGAAGCCGAATTTCTTCTGAAGAATCGCTCGATCAAAGACGACCGCGTGATAAGACGACGCCGTTGATGAGGTGCTCATCGCGAGAGTTAGACGAGGCCACCGCTGAACGCCCCATCGAGGAGTGCTAGGACTCATGGGATCTTCATCAAAGAAATTACTTCGTGGCTCAACGAGATGAAGTTATTGGAAGACTGAGGGCCGAGGCGTCTAATCAATGGATCTCTAGGTGGCTTGCCTTTCATAAGAAGGCTGTCAATGCCTATCCCGGCCTGGATTTCAACTTCGACCTTCCCAGCGACGAGAAGGAGGAAGGGTCCTTCTCTACTGATTATCCCGGAGAACTCCGGCACCCCCGCCGAGGTCCACTCCCTTCACCACCGCTCCTTCCGATTCTGATCTCCTGCTCGCCTCGCCGCCCGACGCCGACTTTTACATTTTTCTTTTTTTTTTTTTTTTTTGTTGAGCCCGGGACCCAAGACATATGTAACCTTTCTTCAATGAATATTCATTATTTATCTTACTTTCGCCTCTGCTTCAGGCTCTTCACACTGCTCGCTTGATTCGACTTTACTCTGTCCGCATGAACCGATTCAGCTTCATCAGCTGGGATGTTGAGCTCCCAAATTGGTCCGCCGAGGCCCTGGCTCTCAAGCCTTACAAGGAACAAATTGAAATGAACCCGAACTCGGCAGGCTCCACGCCTCTCTCGCCCCATGGGCTCCCTTCAGCCGTTTTGGTAAAAAAGGCAGCACCTCAAAGCCAAAGCCTTGACGCCAAAGCAAGTTCTGCCACATTGCCCCTGAGCCGAACCGATTCTAGGCCTGATGGCCTGCCAGGTGGTGAATGGTTGAGCTCGCCAATGTGAGCCGTCGGGCTCGCCGACGGCCTGGGAAATGGAACCATTCCTACAGTGGCCGCATGGCCCGTGCAGGAATGGCCGAGCCAGTCACGTGAACTGCTGGTCTCCTGTCGGTCGATTTCCGCCCCTCAGCCGAACCGGCCCTAGGCCGCATGGCTTGCGGTAGAATGGTTGAGCTCGTCAATGGAGTCATTGGCCGCTTCTACCGACGGTTCGAGAGTCGAACCGATTCAGGCCGTACGGCCCCCGTGAACGGTCAGCCCATCATCGTGAGTCGCGCCCACTACCGACTCGCTCGAGCTTAACCGATTCCTAAAGCCGCATGACCTCGCGGTAGGAATGGTTGAGCTCATCAATGCGAACTGCTGGGCTCCGTCTACCGGATGGTTCGAAAGCTGAACTAATTCCAGTCGTGCACGCCTAGGTAGAATGGTCGAAGCCAATGGGAACTATCGCTCCGCCTACCGATTTGCTCGAGTTGAACCGGGATTCCCAGCCGCATGGCCTAGTGAATGGTCAGCCTCGGGTCGCAGAGCCGGGTCTGGCCGACCAATTTGGTTCGAGTTGAACCGATTCCCAGGTCGCATGGCCCAGCACGGTCGAGCTCGCCACCGTTGAGCTTACCGCCCGGCGCCGTGGGCCAAGCGCGATACCGAGCCGACCGACTCCCCGTAGCGTGACCCGCAGAGCACTAACTCACAAAGCGCTTCCGGGGCTCCGCCACGAGCTGTCCGAAATGATTCGACCTCAGTCGCATGGCCCGCGGTCGCGGGATGAACCCCGCTTCAACCGAGCCACTCCGTCCGCCCGCCGAGTTATCCGTTCAACCGGCCCCCTAGGCCGCCTCGCCTCAGAATTGGCTTCAGCTCGCCAACGGAGCTACCGGGCCCGGCCGTGATGACTTGCTTGAGCCGAATCGGCTGAGGAGCTCAGCTCATACAAATAAGCCGTGGGCAGAGTTTCGCCCATGTGGAATCGGCCGAGGAGTTTCGCCTTTATGTGAACTCGCCAATCGCGAATCAGCTGGAAGCAGCTCGCCGCTGTGAACCCGCCGGGCGAGCTCGCCCATGTGAATCAGCGAGCTCGCCTAAGCGGAACTCGCCAACGCGAATCGCCGAAGAGTCGCCTACGCGAAGTTGCCATGAGCTCGCCCATGAACCTCGGGAAGAGCTCGCAGTGAACCACTGGCGAATCACTCGGAAGAGCTCGCCCACGTGAGCGCTGGCTCCCGGCGTTGTGGCCGAATGGCGATGTAGCCCGAGCCGAGCCGACCACCCTCAGTGAAGATGGATCCGTCCGTAGGACGAACTCTTCAAAGTGAGCCCGGGCTCGGCGCCGCTGGCCGCGAGCGGGCGATATGGCCCGAGCCGACTGAGACCTCAAGTAAAGATGACCACCCGCAGGTGACGCACCGTCAACGTGGAGCCTGGGTTCTGCGCCGTGGCCGAGCCGGCGATGTAATGAGCTGATCTCGACTCCCAGGTAGCCTTCGACCGCGCGTAGACGAACCGCCAAAGTGAGCCGCCGCTGGCTCACGCCGTGGGCCGAGCGGGCGTATGTAACTGAAATGACCGACTCCTCGTAGCGCGATTCCGCGGCAGGGTAGACAACTCGCCAAAGTGAGTCGCTCCGCCGCTGTGGTCGGAAAGGGTGATGTAGCCCGAGCCGACCGACTTCAGTAAAGATGACCGCCCAGAGTAGACGAACTCGCAGCGAGTCATTGGTCGCACCGTGGGTCGAGCGGCTAACACGAAATCGAAATGATCCGGACTCCGTAGCGTGACCTATCTGTGAGTAGACTAACTCAGCCGGGAAGTGAGCCGTCGGGTTCCGCGCCGCGTCGGCGGCTTATGTGTACTCGAAATGATCTCACCTCGTGTAGTCGCTATGGACTCCGTCCCGTAGACAACCCTCGCGAAGCGAAACATTGGCTCGGGCGTCATGTCGAGTGGCGATGTAGCTCGAGCTTATCTCGACTCTCGTAGCGTGGACTCGCCCGCAGTAGACAACTCAAAGTGAGCCATTGGCCCGGCGCCGTGGCCGAAAATATGTAGCCCGAGCGATTCACTCGTGCAATGGACTACCTGCAGTAGACGCAACCCGCCAGCGAGCCGGCCTCGCGCCGTGGCCGGGAGTGGGCGATATAGCTCGAGCCGATTCACCGTAATAGAATCCCGCCTGCAGTAAACGAATCACAAAGTGAGTCGGGCCCGGCCGCGGGTCGCAGTAGCCATGTAAACAGCCGACCGACTTCGCAGTGACTGCGCGCAGTGTAATAACTCGCCAAAGTGAATCAGCCGCCCGGACGCCGCTACCGAGCGGCAATGTAGCCCAGCCGATCCTTCGACTCTCCTCGTAGCGTTGACTCAGGCAGAGTAGACGAACCTCGCTAAAGTGAGTCAGCAGCGCGCCATTCAGGCTCTCCGACTTTCTCGGGAAAGGTGCGAGCGTTTTATCAGTCGATTGACGGAGAATTTGAAGCGCCACAGAAATTTCCGAAAGTGCTTCGGGCCTCTTATAAATGGCTCACTGCTATGGAGTTTATACTTTGATATTCTAATTTTCCGTGTAACTACAAAATCGCCGAGATGAAGCTGCCGGCGCTTGATCGTCACGGATCCACCAAGATCTCCGGGTTCGCCTTTGTCGACTTCGCCAGGGGAGTCAGGTCAGTTCCTTCATGAGGAGGAAGTCAGGAACCTTCCCCGAACTCGTCAGATCTTCTCGCGGGCGTCAGATTCCTCCTGCAAGTTGCTTTAACTCTTCTATCAGGCGCCTACTGCGAGCACGTCGCCCACCTGCTCGTTAGCCGCATCGCTTTCCACGTGCCGAGGTCTGTTCCACGCTGCCGTCGTCCCGGCGATCCCCGAGGATCACTGGCCGCCTCCCCGCTCGCGTCTGTCGATACGCACTTTGAACTGGCAACCGCTATTTATAAAGGAACCGTCGTTCTACGCACGGGCGCCCAACCGATGATGCCTTTTTTTAACCTAATCGGCCTTGCTGCGCAACGCCTGAACTGATTAGCTTCCGCGGCCGGGATGTGCTTTTGATCTTCCTGGGCCGGGCGGCGACCGCGAATACCGATTCGCAAACCTTATCGTAGCACCTCCAAGAAAACACAAAAAGTGGGCCTGCGAGGGCTTCGCCTCAAATGTCCCACATGCCTAAGTCAGCTTTTCCCGAGGGAAAAGAGAGACCGCGACCGCTAGTATTGGCGATGTTTTTGCGTATGGAACAGCGTCATGAGTGCTTACCTTCACCGTCAGCCAATATTTATATAGATGTCCATCTGAATGACCTAAACTCAGATTTGCTCCTACTGATGGGATTTTCTTATCGCATTCGGATTATAAATGAATTTAGAAAATATCACTATTTGTATAATCTTTCCTTCCTAATGTGTGAGATCCAACTATGATCCCGCTATTAATTTCCTTCCTTATTGATAAGATTAGTTGACTGTAGATGGTATATTGTTTGGTAACATTCTATTTTCTCGTGATTAAGTAAAACACAACTGACTGGAGATATGGAATCTCTTAATACAATCCTGATTCAGAGGAAGGCTTCCGCCTCTTTTCGGGCTGGTACTGAAAATCCAAAAGATTTACAGCTGGATCGCGCCTGTAATTTTTCAAGGTATGAGCCTTGGCTTCCAGTGGTTCATTCTTCAAACCCTATCATATTACATACCAAAACAACAAACAAATTATAATTTTTCTTACTTTTTCCATATAAGTTTACTGATTTATCTTCCAATTCTATACAACCAAACATATGTCTGAAAATTAATTATTTTATTTTATTTAAAATTAATAAAAAATATAATAATCATTTTTAGATTTTTGGATGATCGCCATGTTTATGTTTCTGACATTTACTTTGACAAAACAAATTTTTCTTTCCCACATTTATTCTGAGTTCATTTCAAAAAACTTCAGACGCAAACTTCTCTAGTTTATTTTACATTATCTTTGTAATAGGAACCAATACCACTATGTGAATGATCTCATTCCTACTTAGAAGTAGGAGTTTATTTCAATTCATATTATTGTGTAATTAATTCAAAATATAGGAATTGAGAGAGAAATGGAATTGAGATTCCATTTCTAATCTCTATTCCCTTTGTACCTCAAAACCATCCCAAAGGCATACCAACCTTCATGAACCCAAAGATTAAAAACACTTAACAGATACCTATAAGGGTGTGTTTAGATAATGGTCTTGAGAGGTGAATGAGATCATTATGCTCCCAAAGTGCATAACGAGAATGTGCTGGACAAGGGTGTGTTTGTATGCTCCTAGTGCCATATTCAACCTTCATGAACCCAAATATTGGGTGCTGAATCTTGGAACAATATAACTATAAGGGTGTGTTTCGGGATGATGTAATGGAGGAGAACTGAGAAGGTCAAAGCAATTTCTTAGTCTATTCCTATGTTTGACAAATTTAATAAGAATAAATGAAATATAAACTAATCAAAAGCGACATCTAAATTTTTACTTCTAAGACTATAATCCTTATATAGTGGTATTCGACACCTCTCATTTTCTTTGATAACTATTCACCCTTCTCCTTAAAAAATATACAAACTTGAAATTACTATTTTACTTATAACCTTTCGTTCATCGTGCTCCCACAATTCCAGTTTTAGAATACTAAAGCAATTTATGTTTTATGTAATTAAAATTCAATAAATTGTCTCGATCTAGTTTCTGACTTTTAGATGAGAAAGAAAGTGAACATTCGATTTTACCAGGCCAATTTATAATCTTATTAAACATTTTTATGGTAAATTAATATGAGAAACAGACTAAATACATTTTATAAAATCATCATTAAAACTAAAAGATGCTTACTTATTTAATTTTAAAACCAAAAATAATTTTTGAAAAATTATTTCAGTAAAAGACCTTAATTTCTAATATTTTATTTTAACCATAAGACTTATAATTACTTTTAAAAAACAAAAATGAAAGTAAGAATAATGTAAAGATTACTGGAAACGAAAATTGACGTTTCTTTAAAAGTTTCCCAAAAGTTTTAGTAATATTACTGTCAATTTATTTATTTTTCATTTCAATTCCTATTATTATCAAACAAGGAATAGATGATATAATGGGGAAGATCTAAACTAATCCAAACACTTCAAGAATGAAACCCAAATTATTAATTTATTCCTTAAGAAATAAGAATGGAAAGATATTATTCATTCACACTCCTCATTTCAATGCACCAAACACACCCTAAGGTTGTGTTTGATATACTGGAATGAGGAATGAGAATAAAGAATCTCTTTCTATTCTTATTTATCATGGAATGGAATCAGTAATTTGATTTCATTCTCATGGCTGAATAGCTTTAGTAAATTTACATGATAATGATTTATTACTTATTCTTATCGTCTGGTAATAATAAGAAATGGGTTGAAAAGATTACTGGTCTGAAAATACACTATTACATGATTTAAGTAATTTTTATTTGATTAATAAATGAATTTTTGCTGACTTTACTAATAATAAGATTAACAAAACAATAAATTATTTTAAACAATTATAAAATCCATATAAACTGATATATTACAAACATTTAATCATTCATTTATTAAAACGATATATGATACATATATATATATATATATTACATTAATTGAAAAAACTTATACATAACTTAAAAAAAGGGTTTAATTTCATCTATTATTTAATAAATATATATCTAATAAAATTCATATCCCTAAAATATATCCTAATTGGTGAAAAATATTATTTGTAAAGCATTTTTTAAAATAATTTGAGTTTTATGGGAATAATATATGGTGTTATTGTCAAGATGCATACATAATAAACATAACTGTACGCAACCAAGAAAAGCAAAGGTTAAGAACAGCGAAGTTCAAACCTGTCCCAAGATTTTATAAAATTTTTACTGACTTTTAGTCCAGCATAAAAGGTAAAATAAATTTACATAGTACTAGGGGACAAAATGGCAATTTTTAAGTTTTTATATATGCAAAGTTTTTATTATTGGAATTAATAAATATATTTCACTAAAGTTTTTTTCATGTATTATTTCAAAAGTAAAATTTGAAACTGAAATAATAATCAGTTATTTACTTACCCTCTTTAAGTGAGAATTAAATGCACCGCCTTGTATATTAAATCAAAATCCTACTTTAAGTAGGAGTTTGTTTCGCTTAGTTAATCATTTTGACTCATCTCTGCTCTGTTCCCCATCTCTCGTACTAAAAGTAAATCAGAATTGACTCCAATTTGATTTATCTTTTTTTTTACTCCCAAGAGATCAACTCATTTATTTTCATTATTTCAAATTATTAGAAATATAATTAACCATTTTATGGATAGTTACCCTTATCTTTACTATTCCTAATTTTCATTTTAATGAAATAACCTATTTTCAAAATATTTATTCAAGGAATTATTTTGTAAGAACTTGTCGCCAAACATGGCGCAGTTAGAAATGTGAGATTTGAAAAGTAAAATTTCAACCAAAAATAGTTAAATTGGAAGTTATTTTACATTATCTCTTTAGAAGGGGGAATTAAAATACCATGGTATGATTAATCAAATCTCACCAGAATAGATTGAGCTACGTCTAATCACTTTGATTCCATCTTATTCACTTTATCCATCCTCCATACCAAAAGCACCTAATGGATTTCCACTTTGGATGACTTTTTTTTCTTTGAAGGAGATTTTAAAGATTTTCAAGGATTAGAGAAACTTTGACTCACTCTTTTCCTCTCTTCTCTAAACCCTAATTTATTTTTATTTTTTCTTTTCACCCTTGAGAAAGGAGGCTAGGTTTTTTGACATCTTAGCTTTTAAAATCTCCCCTTTCATTTGTTTCGTCCACTAATATGGTTTCCTCCTCCAAACAAAGGTTCTTCATGATATAAGTTTTCACTTGATTTTCGTTTTCTGATACTTAGTCACTGAACATTACACTGGTGGTCGCTCCATCAAGCCTTTGTGTGGGCTTATCCAAATGGCACATCGCTTCGATCAGATAAAAGAAGTCACATCAAACTCTGTCACAAGATGTTTCATTAGATTTAAAATTTTGTTATTCTATGATATTGTGATTATCTCTAATCTTTGAGCTATTTATCACTACACTCTGAATGTTGTGCTTTAACCAATGTTTTGAAGAGTTGACTTATGTGTTCAAATATAAAGGTAATAACGTTATGAATAAATGAAATTTCATTTTTATTATCAAAAAAAAAGAATGAGAACTGACTCTCATGCTTTCTCCGTCTATATGTGTTAACTCTATGGTACGCATTCAGAATCGATTTTTTCCAAATTGAAACACTTACAGTATTTCAAAAAGAAATTTAATATATCTCAAATGCTCACTTGCAAAGCAGGGCCTTCCACACTTGAATGACTGTTTGGATGCTTTTGGATCGTTCAACTACACACTTGAAAGCATTTTCAAAAGTTTGACTCAAAACTAATTTCGCCACTTAGTAAAACTCACGATGGTCAACTTTGATTGAAAATCAAACAACCTAAATCTTCAAATTTTGTAATCATTAATGTGTTGATTGTGTGCTTTTTTGAATTTAAAGTAAAGAATGTTATTATTTAACCTATTAGTGGGTCATGAACTATTGTGTGTCAAAGAATCCAAATAATATTTTAAGCCTTTATTTTAAGTGATCTATCATTTTTCATATTTCATAGGCTTTTATGCATCAAGGTTAAGATGTGGTCCTCAAATTATGTGTAGAAACATTTTGTTTTTATGTTTTGTTGATGGGCCAAAACAGAAAACAATAATAGAGAAGTGACGCTTGGTGAAGCATCACTCCCTAACATGTGCTGGGTCTTTCGGTCCCCAAATTCAACGTTGGTTCCTTCTTCTGTAATCACCCATTCATTCAGAAAGAAAAGAGAGAAACTGAGGAAACTCTCTCTAGGACTGCATTGTAATTTGGAAGGCTAAAACCAATTTTGTTGATTTAGGTTCACTCATTGCCATTGATTCAAAAAGGCTTTTGAATTTATAAATGTTTATAATTTTAATGATTGTAGCATTGTTGATCCTAGGTTTGATCAGTTTTTACTTTTTTCAATAAGTAGATTTGTGAAAGGCATGTTTGATCATTAGAATTATGTAAGGTTTCTGGTTTTAGTGGATTCTCTTCACTTATTCTAGGTTCCACAGAGCGATATATTCACTAAAGTTTTGGCTTGATTTGTATATTTGCAAAACATCGGGTTTTGAATCACGTCGTAATGGTGTTTGTATTGACATCATCCAAAAAAAAAAAATCTGAACCTAATGGAAGAGAAATGAGAATTATTTTTTTAGTTTTTGTTTTTGTTTTCTTCTGCTTGTTCCGATTGCATTTCTGAACGTGGTTTCTTCTGCTCATTTATTTTTTATTTCAATGTTTGCATTTGGACTAGACAATGGTATATATATGTAAGTAGGGCATCACATACACCACATCTGCTACTCGAGATGGGGTGTGTTTGAACTAAACACTAACCCATAATTTCAGATGTGCCTCATATTGATATTAGAATTTCAAGTCCTTTCGTTAATTATTAAAGATTGTAATCATAAGTGGTTGTGATGCATACCGAGTTATTTGGCAACAGAACTAGAGTAATCGCTAGACTTCATGATTCTAAAACATTTCTAGTTGAATTCCTCATCTTATGTGCCCATTTTGTTCGATTCAGAACTTAAACAACAAAGTAACAAGTTTTAATATTTTTATGTTGTTCCTTCTAATGCACACAAATATAAACATTTGGGTGTAATTTTAAATTCAAATCTTGTGTATATTTATACATTCTTGAATTTGAATTAATTATAGCAACATGTCACAAAAGGACCCTCAGGAAAGTTGATTTGATTCAAATGTAGATAGTAGTGTAGTGCATATCATGTGAATATTAATCAATGAAAGGAAAATTAATATTTGACCGATATACATGTGCACCCGTGGTGATCAACATGTTATGAGCATTTGGTTTTACATGTGAATGATGAATATACCCAAAGGAATAATATTCATTATTTGACAATAGTTATTATCGCTATTTGATTTATCATAAACAAGACATCAATTACGAGTTACTGCGTTTTGTCCAAAGACAAGACATTAATAGAGTGCTTTGACATCTGAATGAGATTTTTATCAGATTTGAATTTATTATTTTGATTTGGTTTTGAACTTATGTGAGCATGCTTATTTGTTTCTTATTCTCTACTCAGTATTACAATGCCGCAAATCTATCTCGCTTGCTACTGGAATTCTCATGCTCAGTGGGAGCAATTTCAAGATTTGGAAAGAGAACGTAGAAATTGTTCTTGGCTGTATGAAATTAGACTTAACATTAAGAATGGAACGCCCTACTTCTACTCCGGAAAACCTCAATGAGGCTAATATTGAGAAGTGGGAACGATCCAATCGCTTGAGTCTAATGCTCATAAAACGCTCAATTCCAGAAGCATTTCAAGGATCTATCACGGAGAGCGCTAATGCTAAGAAATTTCTTGATATATATAGAGCAAGTCTTTGCCAAAAATGAAAAGGCGGAAACAAGTACTCTTTTAAGAAAACTTGTTGGCATGAAATACACAAACAAGGAGAACATAAGGGAGTACATAATGGAAATGTCTAACATCAGTTTAAAACTAAAAGTACTTTAAGTTACACTATCTGATGACTTCGCTTGTGCATTTAGTTCTTATATTTCCCTTCCGCACACCCGCCGCTTAATTGTGAGTTATAATACTCAAAAGGATAAATGGACTTTGAATGAGCTTACTTTATCAGGTGCAAAGAGGAAAGGATAAATAAAGATAAGACGTAGTGCTCATTTAAAGATTAACTTTAGCAAGAAAATAAGAGAGATAAAGACTTAAAAGATGACTGAGAAGGTATATCCAAGCAGAAGAAGGGAAAGACGCAAGATAAGGAATTCACTTGCTATTTCAGAGAGTGAAAAGCAATACACTTCATAAGGAAAGAGTGTCCCAAATTTTGGTTTGCCACAGATTTAAGAAAGGTACTCTTCTCACTCTAGTTTGCTCAAGTTAATTTAACTTTGACTCTAGTCATACTTGGTGGGTAGATTTTAAAAGTACTACTCACGTAAGTATTTCACAGGTTGTCTTTGGAGCCGACCGCCAAACGATTCTCGAAAAGATTCATCTATGGGCGATGACAAAACGACGAAAGGCAGGCAATAGTGGACATTTAGTTGTTATTAAAAACTCGTGTTTATTCGATTTGAAGGAAACTTATGTTGTACCATTCCTTTTAGGGACGGAATTTGATTTCACTTTTATATTGGATGTGATTCGATATTATTGTTCATTTGAAATTCAAATTGGGTCTTTCTTAAATTCAAATGTAATTGGTACTTAGTTCTTTATCTCGTGCATGACAACCTTTATTTGTTGGAAATCATCATTTATTTAATGAAACCTTGTATACAAGTATGTTTGCACAAAACGAATTAACCGAGTAAGGATTCTATAATTATGGTATAACTAGATAGGGCTACATTCTTAAACAGAATTCAAAGGCTTCAGGTTAGATGAAATTCTCGATTCCCTTGATATGACAGATTTTCAAGTTTGCATTGAGTGCATTAAAGGGAAACAAATAGAGAAGGAAATTAGGTGCCAATAGATGTACAAATGTCTTAGAACTAATTCATACCGATATACGCACCATTCCTCATAGCTTCATGGAATGGTCAACTGTATTTATTACGCCTGTTTGATGACTATTCAAGGTATGGGTACCTATATTTGATTCATGAGAAGCCCAAGTTGACGTTGTTCAAGATTCTTTGCAGTTTTTAAGCTTGAACTCAACTTTACAAGAAGATTAAAGCCGGCCAAATCCTTCACTGTGGTGGTGAGTACTATGGTGATATGATGGCTCAGACAACGCTTCAGACCTTTCGCTATCTTCCTAAAGGAATGGATCGTCCCACACTAACGTAAGCTCAGCATGAATGGTGCTGGGTGAGACCTAAATCGAACACTTCAAGACATGGTGAGAAGTATGATTAGTTAGTCTTCTTTTACCTGAACTCGCTGTGGGGAGTAAAGCACTAAGACTCCGCAGCAGCTACTCTAATAGGTACCAAGTAAAGCAAAGAGCTAAAACCCCTTATGAGTTGTGGACTGAAAAGAAGCCTAGCATTAGACACTTACATGTTTGGGGTTGTCTAGCTCAGGCACGACCTTATAGGCCAAATGAAAAGAAATTGGACGAAAGAACAATTGGCTGCTACTTTGTCAAGTTGCAAACAACGCCTCGGGGCTTTAAATTTTATAATCCCACTATTAGATCACTCTTTTGAGATTGAAACAAGATTCTTAAGGATGTCGAGTTTGAGGGAAGATAACGTAAGGAGGTGTTGTTTTCAAGAACAAGAGAACAATCAGATCAAGTTTCATACCGGTGTTGTTTTTTATCCTAATATCACCTCTGAGCAATGCTCAAGCTATTTTACCTAACATCGTCTTTCAAGATGTTGTTATGGTACAAGACAACAATGAAGTTCTTCCGACACAAGACAACATTGATCAAGTTATTTTACCCGATATTGTTCAAGATGATGCTTCTACAAAAGACAAAAATGAAGTTCTTCCTTAAGAACCTATAGTACAAACTCAACAACCTCAAGAAGTGCCATTAAGGAGATCCACAAGAGAAAGGAGAAGTGCGATTCCATGATTATATCCGTATTTTCCCAAGAACATGAGGTTGATGGGGTTTCTTAGTTAAGATGATCCAACCAATCTTCAAAGAAGTTTTACTGTTCACTCTCACAAGTGGATTTGAGCCACATGAGATGAAACTTATGGAAGACAAATCTAAGGTTAGATCTTATCAATTGGGTTTAAAGGATCAAAACCTATCAGGTTGTAATGGATAATAAAACCAAGAAGGGATTCAAAATGGCAATGTCGAAGATATAAAGCTCGCTTTAGTCGCAAAGGGTTTCACTCAAAAGGAAAGCATAGACTATAAGGAAACTTTCTCTCCGGTTTCTTCAAAAGATTCCTTTAGGACTATAATGGCACTTTGTGGGCTCATTTTGGATTTAAAGCTACATCGATGGATGAAGATGTTGTTTCTCAATGGTAACATCGGGACGAAACCATTTATATGGGTACAAATCCGTAAAACTTTGTATCCGGGGGGATCCAAAGTCGATGGTTTGTAAATTAAAGAAATCCATCTATGGTCTTAAACAGCTTCCCAGAATGGTATCATGCCTTTACTGCTATTAATTCAATGGTTTTGAGGTAAAATTGGTCAAGATTGCGATATCATAAAGTTAAGGAGTAATATCTTCCTGATTTTATATGTCAACAGATATTCTACTCGCTAGTAGTGATATAGGTTTATCAGATGAAACTAAGCAAATTTCTCACAAAGAATTTCAGATGAAAGATCTGGAATGCCACTTTTGGTATTAGGGTATACAAATACTACGAGATCGCTCTCAAGGCACTCGCCTTCATATCGCCAGCCTATATCGAAAGTGTTGAGTCAGATCTCGGTACGGCTGATCATCATCGAGATACCCGTCGCTAAAGGAGATGTTTGAATCTCACCTCGCCCTAAAAATAATCTTGAATTGAGAAATGCAAAGATTCTTACACATCAACACGTGGAGGAGTCTATGTATGCTCAAGTATGTAATGGCCGATATCAGATTCATAGCTGGCATGTTAGGCAGATATATGAGTAACCCTGGAGTTGACAATTGGAAAGCAACCAAACGGGTCATGCGGTATTTATAGAGAACAAAAGATTTTTATGCTCACGACCGTAGATCGATATAGTTTAGAGATCTTTAGGTATTTCCGATTCCTGATTTTGGCAGATGTCAAGATAGCAAACCCATCCACATCAGCCATGTTTTACATGCTAGCCGAGGAGCTATATTCGAGGAGTGCCAAATATGACACTCGTAGCTTCCTAACTATGGCAACAGAAAGTGTGTGTAGCCAGCTGCTATGAGGCCTCCAAACCATGGAGTGCAAAACTTGTCACTAGGGCTGCGTGTGGTGGAGCGGGATTGAAAGACCATTAAAGTTATATTGTGATACTAACTCAAGAATGTTATATTCTAACAATGTGGCTCTTCAAAATCACACATTGATATCAAGTTTCGGTTGTTAAAGAAAAGGAGTCTCGAATCGCATCTCATAGAGTACATTGGGACAAACTCTAAGATAGCCGATTCTCTTACTGTGCTGATTGCCACCTGTTTTTCATCAAAGATAATCGCTAGTATGAAAATGCATTGCATTTGCGGATATTCATTTTAGTGGAGTTTTTATTTAAGATGCTTTTGTTATAGATATATTTCCGTATATTTGAAGGTAAATATTTTCGAGGTTTTATGTTCTCATAACTTCAACTTCTTGTTTTATCGATAATTCGAACTAATTTTTGTTTGATCTTTTACCAATGAATAAAGTTGGACCAGTTGAAATAGCATGTTAGACCATTACATGTATCAGCTGGCATCCACATTGTGATCTTTGTAATTCAATCATATCAATGTATGCATCATTGATAAGTCTAGTTACGACAAGTGTGACAAAGGCCGCTATAGATCCTGCAGTGATAATTGATGGATTGGATTGGTTTCTTGATGAAGGCTTGGGTAATAAGGTTTGAGCTCATATGTTTATTCATTGCAATACATAATATAAGGTTGTACATATAGCCCAAGTGGGAGATTGTCAGTTTATTTAACCCACAGCGGGCTTATATGTAACTATTATGTGTCAGGCATCCAAATAATATTTTAAGCCTATTTTATGATCTATCATTTTTCATATTTCATAGGCTTTTATGCATCAAGGTTAAGATGTGGCCATCAAATTATGTGTAGAGACATTTTGCTTTTTCTCGTTTTGCTGATGGGCCAAATTAAAACACAATAGAGAAGTGATTGCAAAGATCACTTCCTAACAACATGTAAGGGGTTTCTGGTCCCCAAATTCAACGCTGGTTTCTCTCTTCCGTAATCACCCATTCATTCATAAAGAAAGAGAGAAACCGAGGAAACTCTCTCAGACTGCCAGAATTGGAAGGCTAAAACCAATTTTGTCGATTTAGGTCTGCTTCATCTCCAATGGATTCAGTATGCTTTTAATTATAAATGTTTGCACTTTACACCAGTATTGTTGATCTGCTAGGGTTTGATCAGTTTTTACTTTTCAACAAACAAAATTTTCAACAATACAATAGATATATATATATATATATATATATATATATATATAGACCTCAAACAACTTTAAAAATTGATTTTGAGAGAGCCATTATTTTTATATAAATCTCACCGATCCTTACTAAAACTTATATTTCATAATGACATGGTTTATTAGTTCTATTCTTTGTTTATTTATGTATCTAGGAGTCATGAATGATCTTTATAAATGGAGTTAATTGATTATTGGAGTTCAATGAGGCTAATTAATTGATTAGGATCTATATGAGTTGGTTTAAGTGACCTAAGATTACGATGTACTTAAATCATTTATCCTCATAGGTTGCTTATATAAACCCTTCTCTTACGGATTTAGGACTAAACTTTTGACAACTATGTCTTTCATTAGACACTGACCCTCCTAGAGAATTCCATTCCTTTTGTTAGATCAAGGAAAAAAAAGAAGATGAAAAGGCTAGCTATCAAATATGGATAAAACATATCTTTATAGATCTGAAAGTTTATTATTGCCTGTATGCTTCCATTATGTAAGGATTTACGACTTAGGGATAAAAATTGAGTAATTCATACATTCCAAACTCTTGAGGACTTTTTAAACATAAATATTTGAAAATTTACATTCATTTTTATAATGTACTTTTAAACATGTTAAAAAAATGCAACCAAGAGGCAATAATGGAAAAGAAGTATTATAAGATAATTATATTTACTGGAAAACCCTAAATAGGGAAAAACCACTGGCATAGAAGGAGAAAAATCCTCTATTCTAAAAAGAATGATACAAGATTGGAATACGGTGGCTATTAATTTATAGACCCCCAAAACCCTAAAAAAAAAACATAACATGCTTGTATTCCAAATCTAACTAGGGCCAAACCCTAATAAGATCAATAATGGGCTATAGGCCCTTCATTAAGAATTGAAAACCTAACAATCATGAATCTGGTAATGAGCAAACTCCACCTTTCAATTAAAATCTCGACCACTTCCACAAAAGCCTATAAAAGCAAAACTCATCATCAAACAAACTGTCTGCCACTGCCCAAACTTGGCCACAAAAAGTGACGTGGTCAACATATTCGTCGAATTATCATGAGTATTAACTTTACACATAATAACATTATCATCCGATTACGGAAAGGGCGCGTGGATGCCTCAAAACTGGTCTCTGCTGACCAACCTTCAACTCGCCAAGGAAAGTAACTTCATGGATATCTGTGCCCGATACCACCCCCGTTATGTCCTGCGATCGATCCACAAATTTGCACCAAATAGCCACTTCGGGTCCATTTATCTATTTTCATTCAAAACATGCAAGATTATAATTAAAACGGCTCATAAGGGTTTAATTACAACTCTCTTGCATAACTAAAATACAAGCCGAAACTAGTTTGCTCATAAGGTTTACAAAAAGATTTTACAAGCCACAATCCGACTTTCTTTACACTGCGCCACACAATCTGATCCACCTAAAATTTCTCAAGACCGAAATATTTCTCCTATATAGGCGGTTTCTGCCTAGTAGAGAAAATTCCTAATAATGTGCTACTCCCCCCACCTAAGTGCACATGCAATGTTCACACATTCACAGCAATCATTCCATACAAAATACGCACTTCTTTCATGGAATACCATATGCCATGTCATGAAATGAGATGTGACTCAATCATGTACCATGCTCCGAGGCATTACTGACTCTACTACTCAATGTGATGCCAATGAGTAATAAACCCCGAAATACCATCGACTCTACCACAACTACTATGTCTATGCATGATACATCCACATCGATGAATCAGATCAAATGATCTTTGAAAGCAAAGTTACTGGTTCTCAGAACCAAACTTTTGATGCCATTTGAACGACTCATTTCTTTACAAACCATGTGTCTTTTGTGGGCAACGAATTTTCTGAGGTCTCAAATCGAGGCTCTTTGCCAGTGACTTCATCACCCGAGGGCATCATCCGCTTGCTATTAATCGACACATATTTTCATTTCTATATAACTACTGACTGCTATGTCTTCCTAACGGTATCGAGTCTACCAATCAATCACCAAACACAATGTTTGAGTTCATATCATGCACTCACCCATGTCATGCGATGTCCCCGTGTATACGTGAATGCGATGGCGCGATTTGAAAGATGTTTATGTCATGCCACATGTAGTGAATGCCATATGGACAACTCAAACCACACAATTCATCATGTGTCATGGACAATTATCTTAAATTCATATAATTTCCAATTAAACTCATGTTATGTCTATATATTTATGCACACATACATCAACATGTTATCACACAACTACCACCAAGCATGTTTATGCAAAATCAAGCAACAACACCCTTGATCCTCGAGGCCAAGTGTGACACATACTATATCTACAAAATAGTCCACAAAATGGCCCCGAGACAAGCCATAAACAAGCTACCACTACCAGCCATCCACATGCCCTTAATCAGTTTTAAACGGACTTGAAATACCATATTCAGCCCCATAGTAGGCATCAATCTGGCCCTAAGTACCCAAATTCGTCCCAAACTGTCTTTAAAAGTCCATACATGATCGGATTACACACAAGCCACAAGACTAGCCACCAAAACACTCTAAAATAAAGCCATAATGTAGCCCTAAGTCCGACCACCAAACAGTCAGTGGACTATCCCAAATCAGTCTCAAACCGCACAAAATTAGCACCTAAATCCCGCCCCAAAACTGACACACAACAAATAGTTCAATAAGTGGTTGTCCCAAAGAAATGAACAATAACTTAGGTTGTAGAGGTTTGAATTGGTTAATTCAAAAGCCTAACATCAAGTTCACAAATGCAGCTAAGACTTCTATGAAGGACATGAGTTCAAATTCCCTCAGTTTCCCAACCGAAAACCAGTCCCAAAGTCCGGACAGTATGTAGGGTCAAATAAGGCAGAATTATCACAAGGTAATCCGCAACTGCCCATTAGGGCGTAAAAACATGGCCAAACAACTTTAGGGTGAAATAACCATGTGAGGAAGAATCCCCTTAACTCTCGAGCGCAGCCTCTCGCCGCTAAGTAGATGCATTTCAACTCTCGCCCAATGAACTCCGACCGTTGGAACGTCGGTAGAGGGACAAAGCTGTCGATCTTCCTTCCCTTCCTCTTTCTCTTTCCCTTTCTTCTCCTTCTCTCTCTCTTTTCTTTCTTCTCTTTCTTTCTTCCTTTTCTTTCTTCTCTTTGTTTCTTTCTTTTCTTTCTTCTCTTTGTTTCTCTCCACCAAATTCCCTCCCCCACTGTCACTTCCTCTCTTTATATAGACTTGACATATGGCACTTATCATGCCATATGTCACCACTCACTCTTAGCCACCACCCATGCATGCTTCTAACCATGACACTTGGCCCTCATGATGCCAAGTGTCACCATGCTATGTGTCATATGGCATGTGTCATCATGCCATGTGTCATCCAACTCCCGTTGCCTCGAAAAATATGAAATTCTGACAATCTCGGAATTCAACGAAAGTCGCATGGGTAACTACATTTCGCGAGACGAATCCAACAGTGATGTTCGTTTCATCTTCCAAGATCTAGAAAATTTCCAGGTTTTCAACTTGTATTGTAGTGACAATTTACTATTTTTCCATTTTTCAGAAAAATTCGATTTTTTCCCAGGTTTTACATTCTCCCCTCGTTAAAAGAATTTCGTCCCCGAAATTCACACCCACATACACATACAATCACATGAATATGCACCAATCATTTAATATCACATCACTAAAAATATACATTCCTCCTCGAATAAGAAAGAATAATTGGCACGTACTGGTCTTCACATTCCCATGTTGTCTCCGCCACTCCTCGGTGTTGCCACAACACCTTAACTAGCCTCACGATCTTGCGTCGCAAAATCTGATCCCGGTTATCCATGATATGTACTGGTCCCTCCTCGACGGTTCCATCCACATCAACAACAAGTTTCACAGCGAGTCCACTACAATATCTTGACCGAGTGTACTCAAGCATGTAGAGATATGGAATATCGTATGAAAACTTGATAAGTACATCACGAGCCAACCCCGATAAGCATACTACCTACCCTCTCGAAAAATTCCTCAAGCGGCCCAATATACCCCTGAGATAGTTTTCCTCGCTTGTCGACCGACCATCATCCTGTGCATCACCTTCAAGAAGACATGATTACCCATATCAAACTCTAGAGGTCGCCGCCGGTCCCGTCTGTAGCTCTACTCGCAGCCTCGAGTCGTGAAAAAGATGCTTCCATATTGCCACCTTCTCGAGGTGTCTTAACCAAGTCCGGACTGCAGGGTCTCTCTCCCACTCCGCCCACAAACAAGATCAACACGCTCCTGCATAAAGTGCCCCCATAGGTGCCATTTGTATGCTTGCCTAATAAATGTTGTTGTAGGCGAATTACACCAAGGGGAAATTCTCATCATAACTACCCTTAAGATCCAGATCATGCTTCTCGCATGTCCTCTAAAACTGATGGCCCTCTAATCAACACCACCCAGTACGAAAAGAAATGCTCATCATCAACTGTGTCTCCATGGCTCTATGGAAACTCTTCCAAAAATGAGCCGTAAACCTGGGATCCCGATCTGATACAATAGATACTGGTACCCAGCTGTAAACTGCATAATCTCTTTTTTTATATAACCTCGACTTCTGTGATGGCTGTCATCCACACACTCACAAGGTGTGCCTACTCTAGTGTTTCATCACTATCACCCACATGACGTCATGCCCTCATGATGTCTGTGGTAAGTGGGTCACAAAGTCCATCGTGACATGCTCCCACTTCCACTTAGCTACCTCCCAGACCTGGCAATCTTGTTGGCCTCCGTGCTCGGCCACCACGACTGCGGGAGACACTCGACGAACATAATCGCAACATATTTCTTCATCCTACTTCGCACATCGCGACGAAGATCATTGTACATCCTAGTGCCTCTTGGATGCACAACAAAAAGAGAGCAATGGAACTCCTTAAGGATCTCCTCTCTAAGATTTGCTGATTGGGGAACCACAACTCTTCTCTTATACCGAAGGCTACCATCGCGTGAATGGCCTGTACCACACATGTACCCGATCAGACTCATCCATGACGGACAATATCTCTGTCCCCGTCCTCGACTCGACCACCGCTTCAAGAGGGAAGGCGTAACCACTAAACTTTCCAAAGTACCCTAAGCCTAACCACTGTACTAGAGTCCGACCGACCGCATAATCTCGAGTGCATTTGCCACTCCTGTGAGTTCACCATCCAAAACTTCGTGATTTCCTACGAAGGCATCAATCACTCTCACATTTGCTCTCATCGGTGGTAACAGGTGAACTCACTAATCCTCCGCGTGATACTCCATCCACCCTTGCCTCATGTTAAGGTCCCGCGAAAATGTACTGGGATTATCAGGGTCCGAAACACTTTAACTACTCACCGTATAGATAGTGGCGCCAAATCTTCAAAGCAAAGACAATGGCCACCAACTCCATAGCATGCGTGGGGTAACTCCGCTCATGGTTCTTCAACTGTTGAGAACCATAGGCCACAATCTTTCTAGATTGCATTAAAACACATCAAAGTCTGTCCTTAAAGGCATCACAATACACTCAGCTCCTCGTCCCTCTTCGAGACTATCAGAATAGGAGTCAAGTAAGCCTCATCTTTCAATTCTCGGGAATGTCTTGATGCCAAGCCATCTCACCAAACTCGACTTTCTAGTCAATTTCATCATAAGTGCGCGACCAAAGTAGTCTCACGAACCTCATAATAATTCTACTAATCCCAAGAAACTATGTATCTCGAAGATTGACTTCGGTCTCTCCCAACTCATAACTACCTTAACCTTCTCCGGGTCCACAGATACACCCAAAGCCGACACCACATGCCCCAAGAATCTTACCTCAACAAGCCAAAATTCACACTTACTGAATTTAGCATACAACTGATGGTCTCTTAAGGCCCGAATAACAATCCTCAAGCGACCCTCATGTTCTTCCTCCGACTTGGAGTAGATCAAGATGTCGTCAACGAATATCACCATAAATTGATCTAAGCAGGGTTGGAACACCCTATGCATGATATCCATGAATGCCGTTAGGAACATTCTACAACCTGAATGCACAAGGAGCCAGGAACTCGAAATGCCCAAGTACTGGCCCCGAACGCTATACCTCCCAACCCTCAACTCATTATAATTGATGATCTATCTTCGGGAGTGGGAACCCGCCGCCTCTCAATTGATCAAATAAACAATCATCAAATCATCAAAGTAAAGGGTACCTATTCTTGATAGTAAGCCTATTCAACTGCCAATAGTCTATGCAAAGCCGAAGGGTCGTGTCCTTCTTCTTGGAAAACAACACCAGAGCACCCCAAGGTGAAGTGCTCGGTCTAATAAAACCTTTGTCCAACAATTCTTGTAAATGGACCTTGAGTTCCTACAACTTAGCAGACGCCATTCTATGCGGAGTAATTGAAATAGGCGATGTACCAAGGTGCAACTTAATAGTGAAGTCTACATCCCTATGCGGACGTAATCTCGGTAGTTTATTCGGAAAAACGTCATACTCACAAACCACCTGAGGTAGACTCAACTCCTATCTCGCGTCGTTCTCTAGGGTAAGGCTAGCTATCTAACCCATCAACTGCCCGTGTTATCTAAAATCGTACACGACTTGGGGAATCCCATCGTGCTTATCCCCTTGAAACATAACTCAAACATCATTCGATGTGTAGGTAATAACCCTCCTACGATCACAATCAATGATGACTCGGTGTGCCATCAACCAATCCATCCCAAGGATGATATCAAACTCCCACATGTCTATGACTCGAAGGTCCACAGTGTGCAGAATCCCTAAGATCTCTAACTCACAATCCTGACATATCTAATCAACACTCACTCTAGTTCCTAGGGGAGAATTCACATGCAACGGCTCTTCCAAGGTTTCAACCTCTAAGCCCAAATCTTTCACATATGATGTAGTAATGAATAAATGAGATGCACTAGAATCAAATAGTACTTTTTCCCATAAGCGAAAGAGCAGAAATGTACCTTGTATAACCGATTGATTTGGTGTTTAGTCCGGTGTGATGACGTAGATTACACTCCCGGGTCCCTGGGTCCCAAATTATGAGCCTTGGCCTCGACTCGACCTAGACCCATGCCCCAGTCCATCCCCGCCTAATTGTGAAGTGGCGGCCGGTGGCAAAGACCTGGGACTAACATCAGTTCCTCGCTCCACGGGGAGGAACATACTGAGTCTGTGAACGTCCCACTGATGACTGGGACTGGGGTGTCCCATAACTCTAGGATCCTTGCCTTTGAGGGCAATCCCGTCTCATGTGTCCAAGCTGGTGGCAATGGAAACAGCGTCCCACTAATGGGCATAGTGCCCTAAAATGTCTCCCCACTGGGATGATCGAATCTTAAATTTTTGGCCTTGATAGCTGCACTGCCTCAAAGCCCCCGTGCGTAAGTGTAACTCCTCCTGTTTCTTCCCGAGCCAGAATAAGAAGGTTAGCTCTCCCTCCCTTATCTTTATCACCCGCATCCCGAATATTTGCAAGGCCATCCACTCTAGACCGCCATAGTTGTCTCGACCATCGAATCCAAATTCAGAGAAACTTAACAATTTTACATCTGATGGACAATTTTTGCACTATCTCGAACTTTCACTTCGGGGCCATATCTGTGGCCACATCGTCATTAGCGAAACGAGCTAATTTAGTAAACTTAGCCACATATTCAAGCTTTGTCATCATCCTGTTTCCACTCCTAGAAAAACTCCCGAGCTTACTGCGTATGCTGGGAAATCGCCTATGAAGAGCTCATGAAACTCTCTCCCATGTCATCGCTCTCCAAGTCCCTTGAGTTTCTGCACCCAATCCCACCACACACTTAGATTCTCCCTCTACTGTAATGCAGTTGGGCCTTTATCTTATGGCATCTGAGGTGATCTCCATAGCTTCCATAATTTTTTTCGACTACAACCAATGATCGCCTACCATCGTCCCTCCTCCCTCGGGCGGTTGGTAATGGTGTGCCTTGAACCTCTGGAGGTTAATTAACCCTCCCTGGCTCCTAGTTGCACTAGCTTGTGCAATGGTGGCGCATATAACACGCTTGTGCACAGAAAATGAATAATAATAACCTCTAGAAAGGCTTGTTGATTAGCGTCGGCTTTGCACCCTTCCTATTGACAAGGAATCTGCCGGCAACTCCATAGTAACCTCACAGCCAAGCTTGCTCGACTGACAAGTTACCATAAATCTAAGCCGTTAAAACTGTTGAAGCTGTCTTTGGAAAACGTGGGTTAAAATTTTTTTTTTTTTCACTTTTCTATCAAAATCACACCTTTAAATTTAACGAAAATCCCAGAGTGCATAACAACCAAGACTAAGGTCAAGCTCAAGTACAAAATCAATTCTGTATAAAAAAATACACTCCCAATATTTTCCAAAAAATCCAACTATTAACCATAAAGGACCTCTCGGTCCTCAAGAAAATATAAGATACGAATAATCTTAACATAATTTCATCGCACCTGAAGTTTCTCAAAACCAGCGGCGAAGGTTTATATATACAAAATGTCACATTTTAACTTTTACTACGCTTGCTTTACACCTGATCTTATATATACATACAGCTTAACACAAATAAGCTCAGATCGAGGATCCTAGAAGAACTTTTCCACTCTTCAAGACCTCAGACTCCGAAAAATTATTTAAAAACGTAAACCTGTGGAGCCAAAAGGGTTTGAGTATTATAAGTTCCAATGTTGTTGTCTCAGATGTGCCTCCCAATAAGGAAAATCTCATAAAATATTGTAAATCATTTATGATGAAAACTGAAAGCTTTGCAGGAAAACTACTTCGAAAACCTGTCTGAAACTATTTCTAATATCGAACCAAGCTGGTGGTTAATATCCAGTGCTATACTGTAAATCAAGTACCAACCATCAGGCTCATTTATGAAAATCGCTCAAAACTATTTATGTCGTTGAAAAACACTGTTGTGGTTAATATCCGAAAAGAGAACAGAATCAAGTAATTAACTATTGTGGCTCCATTTCTTTAAATACCCTGACGTGATGTTACGGGAACTCCTAACCTCGGCATCGATATGAACTCCGAACACTACTCATTTTTAATATGGTCTCATGAACACTACGGATCTCTATAAGCATAATGGAACCTTTGGAACCAAAATGCCCCCGTGATGGAACCTCTAACCAATACCTCATCACCATCTACTATGTCAAATAAAGGCTAACTATTTATATACTCAATGTGCAGAGGCGATCACCATATAAATATATACTATATCTAACCCCTAATTCTGCCAACCGTGAATATAGTTAGTCATAATGTCCGATAAACCCTACCATGCACAATCCGAGATACATCCGACCTAATCGGAAGGCTATGCCATCTGTGGATTTGGGCAATCAAAGCAACCAAGCTTTCTTAAGTACTAAAATCGTAAATTTTGGTCGAGTATAACAAGTGGAGGTAAAAAAAATGTTTACTTAATTACATTGTATTTTCAAAGCACTTACAAACTCAGAATGAAACACTTTGTTTTTCGAAACAATTTGAGTACTTACCTTTTCTCGACTAATTTCTTTCAATTCTTGTCAAGCACGTTAGATTATCGTCGATGCTCTAATCGCCTACACAATCCATACAGTGACGTAAAAATGCCCTCGCCCAACGCTTTAACCATAAAACATACAAATGGCTTTCTAAAAGACTATATCGAAACGAACTTCGATTCTAACAAAACTTTACGCATAATTACATTCGATACGACATTGATAATATGAGGAATTGACCAAAACGCCCTACACATGAATCGCTCTATTAAAACTATTCGCTTTAGCAACTCTTTCAAAACGACCCCATACTATTCGATGTATTATAGGGACTACTACACACGCAAGATAACAAAGCACTCAGACACTTAGTGCTACAATTCTAATTTTCTTAAATTATGTGGGCACCAAATGCTATTGATTAAAGATATGAGTTAAATTCTAGACTCAAGACCTATGAGTCTAAAACACCCAAAAATTCTGAAATTTATGTTCGAACTATCCGAATAAAATCCTGAAATTTCAACCCCGAACTGTCCGAACACAAATTCCAAAATTCCTGTACCTAAACTCACCCAAAAATTTTGAACCGAAGTTTGCACCTTCATGGCCTCTAAAAATTTCAAGCCATTACATGTGATTTAGGCTAAAAATAACTCAAGTAGGAAAAATTCCCACCTCTGAGTTTGGGCGAAATGCTGCTTTTGCACCCAAACAGTAGACTAACTTTGTTTCTAGCCCGACAAAATCTACTCATCCGATTTTGATAGATTCAGAGAGGAAGCGAGAAGAAAATATAAATATAAATCTCTCTCTCTCTCCGTCTCTCATTTTCGTTCTCCCATGCACCACTCTCCCGTTAGACTTTTATTCCTTTTTGATTTTTTTTCTTTAATAATTATTATTATTATTTGGATAAATGATTTATATTGCCTCATTCGGTTCCTTTTCTTCCCCGAAATAATTTATTTATTTTTAGTTTAATTTATTCTAAATGAACTTAGTCAAGTTACTTCTCGACTTCAGATTTTCGCTAAAATCGCCCCAAGTCATCGACTGATCACACCGTAAAATCCAGTAATATTATGGATCGTCCCCAGACCCAATCAAATTTGTCTCATTAGATTTCGCGAGATCGCACTTAATCTACAAAGACGCTTTCACAATCCGAGATCTGTAGACGATGCGCTCCCCGAAACCATTATGACAATTTATTATTATTATTATCCTTTTGAAATTCCATAATTTGTACTTTCACCCCTCCACTTTCCTTAATTGCAAAAGTGCCACAATTATTTGAAAACTTTATAATTTCACTCTTAAAAACAACTTTCAAAAATTCTATTATGGCACTAAAATAATTAAGGAAGTCCTTGGTGCACATATGCGACCCTACGGTTACACATACCGTACACCCTGACCTTGCCATAAATTCTCCCTCTTTTAGAACATTTCGTCCTCGAAATAAACAAACTAACATAAGGAGGATACCTTAGTCTAAAAACAATTGAGGATATTGACTGCGCATCTGAGCCTTTGACTCCCACGTAACCTCCTTAATCCCATGATTCCCCCATAAAACTTTGACTAAAGGAATGACCTTATTTCGCAAAATCTGCTCTCTGCGATCTACTATCTGCATTGACTTCTCCTTATAGGTCAAATTATCCTTTAGTTCTACTAGGTGATCTCTGAGTACATGGGAGGGATCTGGAATGTACTTACGGAGCATGGATACATGAAACACATTATGAACCTTAGACAACTCTAGAGGAAGGTCTAGTCTATATGCTGGTCTACTTTCTGGAAATAATCTCATATATTACATGTATACGGGCTCGGCTTCACTTTCTTAAATCTAAGGACACCTTTCCAAGGGGAAACTTTGAGGAAGACCCTATCTCCCACCTTAAACTATAGATCCCTACGGCGTTTGTCCACATAACTTTTCTGTTTGTCCTTGGCTATCTTGAGTCTGTCTTGGACAATCTGGATCTTATCTAAGGTAATCTGTACTAAATCTGGGCCTATCAGTCTCCTCTCTCCTACTTCATCCCGGCATCTGCGAGTGCGACATAGGCCATACCTTTAGCTTCAAATGGAGCCATGCCTATCTTTGGATTGATAAGCTGTTGTTGGCCCCAGGCTCCATGAGATAAATCGTATCTGACTTCCCTTAAATATCACGCATGCTCACGGGCATATCCTCTGGCGTCTGAATAGTTCTCTCATGACCATCGGTCGGGGATGGAAAGGCTGTGCTAAGTCTGTCGAGTCCCATGGCATCCTGTAGCGGACAAAATGCGGATGTGAATCACGGGGTCTCGATCCCGAGACTATCGATATAGGAACACTATGTAATCTAACTATCTCCTCATATAATTGTTTGACTTGTCCAGCGGAGTCATAAATTCTTGGGAAAATGCGGCGGTTTCGTTAGTCTATTCACTTTATCACCCATATGGCATCGTGTTGTCTCAGGAGTTCTGGAAGCGGATAACAAAATCCATAGTAATCTTATCCCACTTCCATACGGGAATCGGAAGAGTGCGTATCTTTCTAGCGGGCTTACGGTGATGCCTTTACTGTATGAGTTAGGCATGCGGATCACGAATCTGCAATTTCCTTTTTCATGCCCTTCCACTAATAATGCTCCCTCATAGTATGATACATCTTGGTGCTACCAGGGTGCATGGCGTATGCTGAAGAGTGAGCCTCTTCCATGATTTCCCTTTTTAGTTCACCTATTTTAGGTACATTCGACTCCCTCGCTGATACGCCGTCGTCGATCTGCGGAACTCACGGTTTCTACCACCCTCAATCTTTGCCCTCAACAATCATCTCATTTTGCTTGACCTTCCTTGATCTGATCCACGAGAGAAGAGGACGAGCCGCAAAAAATGATGCCCAGCCGGTGTCCACTGTATCGGTACACCTGCTTGGTGAACTCCCGAGATCTAAACTCTATCATGATGGAGATATCTGATGCAACGATTAAGCATAGGAACCCTCCGGTTTCTGGCTTAAGGCATCGACCACTACATTAGCCTTCCCGAATGGTACTCTATTGTGCAATCATAATCCTTAATCAACTCGACCACCAGCCGTTAAGCTCTTTACGGTGAAGATATCTTTGCGGGCTCTTATGATCGGTGAATATCTGATAGGGAACACCGTATAGATAATGTCTCCAGATCTTTAGAGCGAAAACCCTTTGCACTAGTTCTAAATCTCATGGAGTCGGGTAGTTATGCTCGTGCTTCTTTAAGCGATGGCGGCCTGGCTATCACTCTACCATCACACGTAAACACCACAACCCTTGTCTGGAGGCATCGATGTACGCACCACATGCTTGAGTCAGCACCTGCGGTAGTGCTAACCTTGGAGGCGTCGTCAATCTTTTGCCTCGCTCCTCAAAACTATCTTGCGAATTGTCGACCACTCAAAATTTCTGATCCTTTTTCAATAGATTGGTCAAAAACTACTATCTTGAAAATCCTCGACAAATTTCTGTAATAACACGCGATCGAAACTGCCAATTCCAGAGGCATTAGTGGTAAACTTCCGATTCACTATAAGCGATCTTACGAGGATCCACACTATGCCTTCTGCCGGAAATGACGCGGCCAAAGCTACTTTGTCCAACCAAAGCGCTTACTAAACTCGGCATATAGCCGCGGATCTCGAAGAATGCAATCTTGTCGAAATGCTGCATGTTCCCTCTGAATTTGCTGAAACCACTAGAATGTCATCAATGAATCGATCACAAACTTATCTAAATATGGACTAAATACCACATTCATCAAATCCATGAAAGCGGTAGAACATTAGTAAATCGAATGGCATCGCTAGGAACTCATAGTGACGGCATCCGTCCTGAAGCATTCTTTGAAACATCATTCTCCGGACCTCAAGCGATGGTAGCGACCTTAGGTCAATCTTTGAATATTCGAGATCCATGCAGTTGGTCGAATGGCTCATCTATGAAATTGGATGCGGTTCAACGTATTGTCCCCGATTGGTATGCGTAGTCGCCACACTGCGAAGTAGCTTCCATCTCTTGCTTCTGAAGAGCTGGAGGCTCCCACGGTGAGTTCTGGTCGGATGAAGCCACTTTGTAATAATTCCTCAATTGTGCCTTCCAATTCTTTCCAACTCCTCTGGAGCCATTATGTATGGAGGAATGGATCATCATTGGTCCCTAGAATGGAGTTCAATAACAAACGATTGCTTTCTATCCAGGAGTGGCTAAAATATCATCTAGAAAACTCTTTGGTATGGGGATGTCTTCGGTGGCGTCCCCTCTTGTCTCCACATCCACCTGATGCCAAATACCACGGCAACCTTTCCAAAGCATTTTTAGCAGAGGTCATAGCATTAATGAGACTAGAATCTCTTTTAATTCCCGAAATATCACGCTGGTTCCTGTGGAACGTCTTACTTCTTTCTTATAACTTAATCTAAAATTTGGCTCATGTCACGGATAACGGTCAAATGCAGAACTATACTCGAAATCATAGATTTTCTTATCAAGTCTCTTTGAAATCTTATTACGGATCATAATCTGTTGCTTGGAACTATCCTTCACGGATATCACCGTGTATCTCCATTAGACACGGAAACCACCATACGACCATACATAGGATGGACTATCTAGTGCCCCTCGGTAGATAGTCTTGAAATAAATGAATGAGTGGCTCCTAGGTCCTGATGTATGCATCATGATCGTAGCTGAAATCATACCCGGTAATCACGTGTGATGCATCGCCTCCTCTTGTGTGTATCAAATGCAGGAGCACAGTGCGAAGGTCGACTCACGAATCGGCCCAATCGAGTGTGCCTCTGCCTCGCACTCCTACCGCTGACCTCTACCCGGGTCTTTTGTCTGCTACCTACACTTTTGAACCACCCCTGCTAGCTTGGCCCGGGACCGTTGGTGCCTAGGGTAGTACTCTTGTACCTACCTCGAGGTCTCTAGGCTACTAGTTTGTGGATAGTCTTGGATAAAGTGACCTTCACATGATGGGAAGCATCCTGTCATGTTTTATCTGTGCTCTCCAAGATGCCTCCTCTGACATGTAGGGCACAATGGAAAAGATGATCCTGAAGATCCACCACCTCCTTGGGTGGCGGTCGAGCGGATCCTGTCTAGATCTTGCTCTAGTCTGAGCCTCTCTGCTGCAGGTCCGTTTCTTTCCTTTGCTCTTTCTACTAGGCCGGCTAGTGCAGGCGGCTAGTGCGGGAGCACCTCTCTTCTTTGTGCGGCCGCCCTGAGTTAGAATTGAAACTGTCCTTTCTACATTTAGTGCGACTCAGCTAGCTCTCGAAGTTATTTTGAGATGCCGAGTTTAGATGAACTTTAATTCGGCGTTCAGCGGCCATGAATCGGCTTACATTTATGTTTCCTCATTTTCTGTATCCATAAGCACCGATTTCCACGAGCTCACGAAAACCTCTACTCTATATTCTATCAGCGTGTCACGAGGATCGTTGTTCTAACCTGAAGAATTCTTATTTTTGCATCTACGATAACTCTGTGGGTAAAATTTATGCGTAAATGCACAGTGGGCGGTCCCCAGTGACTCGTAGGAGTGTCTCCTCTTAATGGCCTCCACCGGAGTCCTTGGCCTGGCTACACCATCAAGAACCACGAAGGGACTTTACGCTCATCGAACACCCCATCACTATATAAATTTCACTATACTGTCTACCAACCATAAGTCTGTTTGCCTCTTGGTCGTAAATACCCATCATAAGTTTTAGCCCTTAGTTTTAGAGCGCGTTCTATCATGCCCCTCTTCTCTTCTGGAGGCTCCCGTGCCTAACGGATAGCTGCTGTAACAATCTATATAACCTGATCCATTGTCAAGGTACCACCTCCTGGGTCTGCGACCCTCGATGGTTTTGTTGGGGGCTGATTCATTGAGGCATCTTCCGATCTAGGGGTGTGCTCGACATTTCTCTCTGGTGGTGCCTTCGGTGCGGAAGTCCTAGGTCGACCTCTACGACCTCGTCCTGCTATGAATTTCAAGGTTAAAAGATTCAGTGACACTTTACAATATTTGATGCATGCAAGGATTTAGCAAAACAATATAGGTTGCAATAGGAAAATCATTATAAAAACAATTCTATAGAAATCTGCGGAAGCCTTGTATGGCAGCGACTAGCTAAAAAATGATACGACAGACCGCTTCCTGTGGGGAATCTGTAGGTAACTGCAAGTAACCTCCATTGGCTTCATTTCATTGACAAATTTACCATAAACTAAGCGAGTTAAAGCTATTTAAGCTATCTTTGGAAAACATAGGTTAATTTTTTTTTGCACTTTTCTATTAAAATCACACCTTTAGATTTAATGAAAATCGGCGGCATACTTGGTACTTACGGTGGTCAAGCTCGAAATAAAAAATCCTTGTATAAACATAATATTTTCAAAATCCAACTACAACCATAAAGGACCTCCCAGTCTCGTGAAATATAAGATACGAATCGATCAGCGTAATTTCACTTCGCCTTTCATTTTTCTCAAACCATGCATGCATATTTTACAAAAAGATATTTACATATACAAATGTCACATTTTAACTTTTACTCGTTTACTTGCACCTTATCATATATATCATACAACACGCGATCTGGGTAGGATCTGGAAAGGTCTTCGACACCCGACCTCTTGCGAAAAATTATTTTAAACGGCTGTGTGAGCTAAAAAGGGCTCAGTGGAGTCTTATAAGTTCTAAATGTTCTTTGTCTAGCTGTATGTGCCTCCCAATATGAAAATCTATACATAAATGGTTGTAAAGCGTTTTATGACAAAATAAGTTTTGCCTACGAAAACCATTTTAAAGCTAATTCTAAAAACTATTTCTCTTCTTGACGTTTCGGTGGTGGTTAATATCCCGAAAGTGTTATCTTGTGTCAGTACCAACCATTGTGGCTCATTTAAAAAGCTAGTTAAAGCTATTCTGCTTTGTTGAAAACTATTTTAGTAGTGGTTAATATCCCGAAAGTGCTATCTTGTAAATCAAGTACCAACCAGCATGGCTGGGTTTATGAAATAACTTTAGGCGTGATGCCACAGAACCTCAGAACTTGGCATTGGTAGTGAACCTCGGAACACTACCCGTCTAATATGGTCCGGTGAACACGGCGAGATCTCTATAAGCATAATGGAACCTCGGAACCAAAATGCCCGGTGATGGAACCTCAAACCAACACCTCATCACCATGTACTATCTCAGCGCGCTAACTATCTATATACCCAGAGATGTACGGAGCGACTCACTATATAAATATATACTATATCTAACCCTGATGCAGGCCGGGCAATATAGTTAATTCATAATGTCCCATAGCATACATGCATAATCTAAAGAATACATGCATTGGAATGAAAAATTTTGTGCCATCCCCAGGGGTTTTTGCTAAAATCAGGCCAAACTGTTTCTTAAGTACTAAAATCGAAATTTTTATGAGTATAACAAGTGGGAGGTAAAAAAAGCTTTCTTAATTACATTTGTATTTTCAAAGCACTTTACAAACTTGTAATTTAAACACTTTTGTTTTGGCGATTTTGAGTACTCACATTTTTCTCGGTAATTTAACACAATTAACATCAGTGTGTTTAGATTATCGTTGTATGCTCCAATCGCTACACAATCCATACAAAGTACAAAAATGCCCTTAGTTCAACGTTTTAACCATAAAACATACAAAGGGCTTTCAAAGCGACTATATCGAAACGAACCGGTCAACAAAACTTCGTGCTAGTCATTCGATGGAAACGTTGATAATGAGGTGAAATTGACTGAAAATGCTACTACACATGAATTGCCCCATGAAACTATCCGTTTTGTAACTTTTCAAATGACCCCATCTTGTCGATGTATTAGACTACACGTCCCGACCTGACAAACAATTTTACTTTACTTTGTGCTACAATTATTTTTTAAATTATGTGGGCACCAATGCTATTGTGAGCATATGGTTAAGTGTAGACTCATGGGACTTCCCATAGAGTCTAAAAACACCAATATTCTGAAATTTATGTTAGACCATGAATAAAATCCACGAAATTTCAATATATTTGTCCCGAACACGGAGTCCGAAAATTCCTAAAAATTCCTAAACTCGATCGAAAGACACACTAGGCTGAGAAGTTTTGACAACTCACTGACCTCAAAAAATTTCAAGCAATTACATAGCATTTAGGCTAAAAATAACTAAAGTAAGAAAATTCTCTACCTCTTGGAGTTTGACACAATGCTAAGCTTTTGGTACCTACGCGTAGACTAACTTTGCTTTCAGCTCTGACAAAAATCTACGGTCCGATTTTCATAGATCTCAGCGAGAAGCGAAGAGAAGAAAAAATATAAATATAAATCTCTCTCTCTCTCTCTCTGATTTTTGTTCTCCTACGCACCACTCTCTCGTTTGACTTTTATTCCTTTTTGATTTTTTTTCTTTAATTATTATTATTATTATTTGGATAAATGATTTCTATTTCCTCATTTGGTTATGTTTCTTCTCCAAAATAATTTATTTATTTTCAGTTTAATTTATTCTGAACTTAGTTGAGCCATTTCTGACTTCCGAGTTTTGTGAAATTTCGTCTCACAGGAAGTCAGCGGTGACTTATCTGAAAAATCGTAAAATATTCTGATTGTCTCAGAATTCGAGCAATTTTCTAGGTCACTAGATTTGAGACAAGTTGCTTGGCGGTCAGTTTCATCATCGAGATCTAGAGAGATTTTTAAGAGAACTGCTGAGCAGACTATGACAATTTAATGTATTATCCCTTTTAAATTCCATAATTTGTACTTTCACCCCTCCACTTTCCTTAATTGCAAAAATGACACAATTTTGAAAACTTGTAATTTCACCCATAAAAACAACTTTCAAAAATTCTATTATGACACTAAAATAATTAAGGAAGTCCTTGGTGCACATATGCGACCCTACGGTTACACATACCGTACACCCTCTCGGGACGGGGCGTTACAGCTGGTGGTGGTGGGTTGTTGCTCCGCCCACCGTCTCGACATCCTCTTCCTCGACTAGCCATCTACATGTGTCAAATAGTAATGGAGTATTACATGGTATCCAAGAATGGTACTCAAGTTTAAACTTCGAGATTTCTCTCCTTGTCTAACTAGTAGTGCTTTTTCCATCCACTAATAGACCCTCAATATCCCGAAGTATCCTATTCGTTCTTTTTTCGAACCCCCAAGGTTATGTTTTCTAACTCTAGTGTTCCTCTTTTTCCATATACTTTTTACCATATATATAATTTACACAACACATAACACACCATCAGGTAGCATATTTAGCACCAAACATTTAAATGCACAATGAATGCAATGGTCTAGACCCATGCCCATCAAGCCCTAGGTATTCATAAACCTAGGCTCTGATACAAAGTTATGACGCCCTAAAATTCGAGGGTCCGTTGACTAACCTTCAACCTGCGGAAAACTTGTGGATATCGGGTGCCTCGTTACCACCCTGTTATGTCCCATTTACCGAGATCCACAAATTTGCACTAAATGGCCACTTTTGGTCCATTTATCTATTTTCATTCAAAACATGCAAGATTATAATTAAAAATAGCCCATAAGGGTTTAATTACAACTCTCTTGCATAACTAAAATACAGGGCAAAACTAGTTTGCTCATAAGATTTACAAAAAGATTTTACAAGCCACAATCTGACTTTCTTCATAAGTATGAGTGTCATCCACCGGTGTATTTCTTGCACCTGAAATATTTTCCCATATAGGGTGAGCCATGCCTAGTAGAGAAAATTCCTACAGAGGCTACTCCCCACCTAAATGCACATGTAATGTTCACACATTCACAGTAATCATTCCATACAGAATGCACACTTCTATCATGAAATACCATATACCATGTCATGAGATGAGATGTGACTCAATCATGTACCATGCTCCGAGTCATTACCGACTCCACTACTCAATGTGATGCCAATGAGTAATAAACCCCGAGTCAATCACTGACTCCTACCTCACACCACTATGTCCATGCGTGATAAATCTATCATCGATGAATCGCATCCAATGATCATTTTGAAAGCAAAAGTTATTTATTCTGTAAACTTAAACTTTTGGATGTCATATTCGAATGACCATTTCTTTCATAAAACAATGTGTCTTTTGTAGACAGCGAATTTTTGGGGTCTCATCGCAGGCTTCGCATGCCTTCCTACACTTTCACGGGCTTTCACCGTTGGAAACATATCAACCACATATACCAGGTCTTTCACCCGAGGGGGTATCTATCCCTGCTTGCTATTACCCGACACATATTTGCATTTCTATGTATGCAACCGTGCGACTCCGTTGGATATCGCCCAATGGTACCGAGTCTACCAATCAATCACCAAACATAGTGTTGATTCATATCATGCACTCACACCCATGTCATACGATGTCCCTATGTATAATGCAATGCGATGCGCCATTGCATGTCTATGTCATGCCACATATGTAATGAATGCCATATGGACAACTCAAACCACACAATTCATCATGTATCATGGACAATTATCTTAATTGCATATAATTTCCAGTTAAACTCATATCATGTCGATATATTTATGCATACATACATCAACATGTTATCACACAACTACCACCAAGCATGTTTATTCAAAATCAAGCAACAACACCCTTGATCCTCGAGGCCAAGTGTGACATATACTATTTCCATAAAATAGTCTCGAGAGAAGCCATAAACAGGATACCACTACCAGCCATCCAGATGCCTCAATCATGCCTTAAACAGGACCTGAAAATAGTCCCAAATTCAGTCCCATAGTAGCATTGAATTCAGTTAAAAGCAGTCTTGAAATCTGTCCCAAACTAGGCCCTTAAACAATTCACAAGCCTGGATTACACACAAGCCACAAGACCGGCCAACCAAATAGTTTCAAAATAAGCCATAACTGCCCCAAGTTTGACCATCAAAATGGCTATGGGACGGTTCAAAATTAGTCCCGAAATCAGCACCTAAATTAGTCCCAAAATCTAGACACAACAAATAAACAACATAAGTTGTGGCCGTCTCGGGAAATAGACCATAACTTAGGTTGTAGAGGTCCAAATTGGTTGATTCAAAATCCTAACATCAAGTTCACAAATACAACTACAACTTATTTGAAGGACACGAGTCCAAATTCCCTTCGTTTCCCAACTGAAAACCAGTCCCAAAGTTCGAACAATATGTAGGGTCAAGTAAGGCAGCCTTATCATAGGTCAAATGGCCCCATTAAGGCATAAAACACGGCCAAACATCCCTTAGGGTGAAAATAACCAAAGGAGGAAGAATCCCTACCTCTTGGAGCATATCCCTCGTCGCGTAGACAAACTTTAACTCTCGGCCCAACGAACTCCGATTGTCGAAACGCCGATAGAGGACGAAGTTGCTGATCTTCCTTCCCCTCCCTATTTCTCTCTCCCTTTCTTCTGATTCTCTCTCTCTTTTCTTTCTTCTCTTTCTCTCTTTCTTTTCTTTCTTCTCTTTGTTTCTCTCCATCGAATTCCCTCTCCCACTCTCACTTCCTCTCTTTGTATAGACTTGACATATAGCACTTATCATGCCATGTGTCACTCACATAGCATGTGTCCTATGACATGTGTCACCACTCACTCTTAGCCACCACCCATGCATGCCTCTAACCATGACACTTGGCCCTCATGATGCCAAGTGTCACGTGCATATCATATATGCTGACTCTGTTGTGAAAGCACGAAATTCCGACCATCTCGGGGTCCATGAGATTCGTCTAGGTAAACTAGATTTGTAGAAGCGAATCAATGATTGTTATCCAGTTTAAATCATCCCGAGATGAAAATTTCGAGGGTTTCAACATGTGATACGAAAATTTATTGTTTTGCCATTTTTTTAGAAAAATTCGATTTTTCTTGGGTTTTACAAGCGGCGACAGCATCACTTGTGACGATAGAACCTTGCACGACATATAATTTTGTAGAACTTTTCTTTCCTTTCATAAAAATATGAGTACCTTTGCTAATCTTTAAAACTCCACATTCACAAGTGTACTTGTATGCTTTTGAATCAAGAAAACTTAAAGAAATCATGTTTATTTGAAATGTGGAACATGTCTCACATTACCAAGTGTCCTAACAACCCCATCAAGCATTTTGATTCGAACTATTCCAATTCCAGCAATCTTACATGATGCATTATTTCCCATCACTACAACACATGTAGACACAGTTTCATATATTGAAAACAAGTCTTGATTTGTACACATATGCAATATACAACCTGAATCAAGAATCCAATCCTCAGAAGGTTTGGAGTCCTTATCAGAAGCAAGGAGGAGGTCTCCATCACTATAATTATCTTCTGCAACACTAGCTTCATTGAAAATTTTTTATTGTTTCCCTTTTTCTTTAGAAGTTCTCTTATTCTTATTCTACTACTTATAACATTCAAATATGAAGTTCCTCTTTTTCTTGCAATAGTTGCAAGTCTTGTCTCCCACAATACCACCAAAATTCTTCTTATGTGTCTTCCCTTGAATAACAAAGCCCTCTGCTTGAGCCTCAAATATTACCACAAGATGTTTCATCTTCTCACTTGAAAATAAGGCATCATATACTTCATCCAAAGTAAGGGTTTTACTACTATACATTATAGTATCCCTGAAATTCAAATAAGAAGAGGGTAACGAACATAATAAAATCAAACCTAAATCTTCTTCATCATACTTAACCTCCATGGCCTCTAAATCAGAGATGATTCCCTTAAAGGTAGTTAAATTATCTTTTAAAGATGTACCCTCTGCCATTTATGAGAATATAATCGCTGCTTCAAATGCAACTTGGTAGGATTTTCGTCATGTATAATTGCTCTACCTCCAACCATAACCCGGCAACAGTTTTTTCCTTCAGAACGTCTTGTAGAATTTGATAGGTGAAGATGAATATGAGATAGGGCTTTTCAATCCTTACATTGCTTCTCTTCCTTGATCCGCGACGAGGGCATCTGATCAAACCCCAATAGTGCATCGTCCAAATCCATTTGAATGAGGGTAGCACACATTTTTACCTACCATAATGAAAATTTGGTGTTTCGATCCAACACCGAAATATCGTACTTAATTGTTGCCATTGTTGAAATCAAGGTATAATGCTTTGATACCAATTTGTTAAAAATAAACAAACTAATAGGCAACAAAGAACAAGAAAAGACGAAAAAGATGAACACACGATTTACGTGGAAAAACCTAAGTAGGGAAAAACAAGGGATAGAGGAGGAGAAAAATCTACTATACTGAAAAATAGGGTACAAGATTGGAGTGTGGTGACTATTAATTGATAGAGCCCCAAAACCCTAAAAAATATACATAACATATTTGTATTCCAAATCTAACTAAGGCAATCCCTATTAAAATCAATAATGGGCTATGGCCTTTCATTAAGAATTCGCGCCAGAAACTGAAACAAAATATATAAAATAAAGTTATATTTTTATGCAAAATATTCTACTTTTATATAAAGCAATTCTAAAGGGCCCACGTTGAGCAGTTTTTGGTAAAGTTGTTATACAAATTTAATACTAAACACTCGGAGGAGCTTCGGCCTTTTGATTTCTTTTTTTAAGTTTAATTTTAAGAAATAATAAATTGATATTTTCCATTTATAAAATGATAACAGGGAGAGGACATGACAAATGATCAATAAATTGACCACATCTATAAGATCCATAACTAAATAACTCTTCTACTTAAGTATAATCTCTTATACTTTAAACTTAAGAGCTGACATTAATCCATTGTAATTGCTCCATAAATGTTTTGCGAAAAACATATTAATATGAATTATCAATGTAGAACAATGTGAAAATATCATTGTTCCGCCACAATTTCGAAATTTTTGTTCACACACACACAGATATATATATATATATATATATATATATATATATATATATATATATACTCTCCATATATATATATATATATATATATATATATATATATTTCTAGTTCTATCCCCAAAACACATATCGCTAGCCCGGCTTATACTTTGTTATCATGCTAACAGGCTCACTTAAAATGATTTCATTCCCGAAACAAGCCCGAGCCCAGTGGTTTCTTTGTTATCATGCAAACAGGCCCACCAAGGCCTAAGGCCCAAGGCCCAATTAAATGATAAAATGTCTTCACCATAAGCTCCCCAGATATCTTAGACCTCAAACTCATATTATCAGCTTAAGCACCACCTGACTATTATGAAAGAGACTTAAAATATTATTGAGAGAGTAGAGGTATTAAAAAGGGAAAGCATAAAGTCAATAAAGGAAACCCTAAATATACTCTAATACGCCCCCTTAAAATGGTGGGCCAGGAATAACACCAATCTTGTTATATAGGGAAAAGAGGTGAGACCGAGATAGAGATTTGGTAAGTGCATCAGCAAGCTGGTCACTAGTAGAGACATGAACAACACGCAGCTCAGACGATTGAACCGGGTCACTAACAAAGTGATAATCAATCACATGGTGTTTCATGTGAGAATGAAATACAAGATTAGTGGAGAAGAAAGTGACATCGATGTTGTCCGAGAAAAAGGTAGGTGGGGACTACACTGGGGCAAGAAGTTCTAATAACATCGATTTCACCCATTGCATTTCGGCAACAGCAACCACAATTGCCCGATACTCAACCTTAGTGGAAGAACAAGTAACAATGTTTTGCTTTGTAGAACTTTAGGAGAGTGGATTAGCACCAAGGAAAATAAGAAAAGCATTTGTGGAGGTACGATCATCCAGGTTACCAACCTAGTCTGCATCAGAGAAACCATGCAATGGTAGAGGAGTGTCGGCAAGAAGCTGGATACTAAGAGATCGAGTGACATTAAGATAACAAAGTAGACATTTGACCACTTCACAATGGTGTTTGGATGGTACGTGCATAAACTGGAAGAGTTTATTCACGACAAAGGAAATATCCGAACGAGTCATCCGGAGATGTTGGAGGCCACCAACCACGTGACGGTACATGGTTGCATTGACCGGGGCAGTACCATCATTAGTAGTAAGAGAAGAACTCACTGAAAGCGGTGTAGAGACAGGTTTGGAGTCGAGCATGTGATGTTTGCTCAAAAGATCAATAACATACTTTTGTTGAGATAGTAGAAGACTCGTTGGAGTGGCCAAAACCTCAACTCCACAGAAGAAAGATAGCTCCCCGAGATCCTTGGTGAAGAATTCAGAGTCAAGTTGCTAAATAATAGTGTCGACAAGAGAGGGGTCACTACTTGTAATAATCAAATCATCAACATAAACCAGGAAGTAGAGGAGCACATTACCACGGAAGTATATAAAGAGGGACGAGTCCGCAGGGGATGTGACAAAGTTGAGAAAGAGCAAGAAGGTGCGGAGCTCCTAGTACTAAGCTCAGAGAGCTTGTTTAAGACCATAAATAGCCTTGTGTAATTGACAAACATGATGCGGATAATTGGTGTTGAGCATGCCTTGCGGCTGCACCATATAGATCGCCTCTGTGAGATGCCCATTGAGAAAGACATTATTTACATCAAGTTGGCGAAGGCCCCACTTGCGATGGAGAGCAATGCTAAGTACAGTACGAATAGTGATGAGATTAACTAGGATTGAGTCTCTGGGAGTGTCAATGCTCTATTGTCAGATGAAAGCCTTTAGCAAGGTGATTTAGCACCATGATGACAGACTGGATTGGCTATAAGCACTGGCAGTCTACTGTATTTGCACTCACCCAGACCAGAGCCCAACTACGCCTAGATGAGAGCGCCATTCTTCCCCAGATCGCCGTGAACCCACTGGGACTTTGATCACTGGGCGACAGCCATAGGGTTCATTGATAGGTGGAGTCAAGGCGGTGAGGCCAAATTTCAGGTTGGATTTGTGGATGGCATTTTTAGAGCGAGTTTGCATGGGATGATGGTTGAGGGAGGGGGGAGGGAAAGGGTAAGGGGGCTAGACCCAACACTCCATCGAGCAACGATCGTGGGAAAGGCATCAAGTGGGTTAGGGACGCAGTTATCGGGAGGTCGGCAAGTGACTGGGAGGAACGTAGTAGTTCGAGTGACATCGACGGTACGGGGTAGGTGAGAAAAAGGTCGGTGGGAGGTCGGGTGAGGTGATGGGGAGGAACCCCAAGAGGGTCGAGTGACGAGGCTGGACGACAGGGGTACCGGGAGAAGCAATCTGAGGTCAGTGGGGCCATGGGAGGAACCCGTAGTTCGGGGAGAAACAGGCTCTGGGAGGTCAGCGGGAAGGATGAGAATGAGGTCGAGGGTGCGGGATAGTCGTTCAAGGTGAACGAGGAGTACAAAGTCACTGTCTATTATTGGTGTGGTGGAGGTAGGCGGAGACGTAAAAGGGAACACATTTTCCACAAACTTGACATGACGGGACACTAAGATTTTTTTGAGGAGTGGGGCAAAACAGAGAAAGGCACTTTGAGTGAAGGAGTAACCGAGAAAAACATAAGGACTGGGTTTGAGATTGAGTTTGTGGGAAGAATAGGGAAGCAACTAAGGAAAACATAAACAATCGAAGACTCGGAGTTTGGATGGGTCAGGAGTTTTGTTGAATAACTTTTCAAATGAGGAACTAAGAGAAATACCAACTTTAGGCATTTAATTGATTGAACCCGTAGCAAAGGCATATGGCCAGAAGGTGAGAGAGATGGATGCCTAATGTAGGAGAGTGAGACCCGTTTCGACGATATGCCGGAGTTCAGAGTACCCATTATGTTCAAGAGTGTGGGGGAGGTGTAGTGAGATGGGCTATACCATGGGTCGTGAGAAACGACTGAAGGGATAAAAATTTGCTCCCATTATCTGTGTAAAGGGTTTTAATGGTGGTGGTGAAATAATTTTCAACAAGTTGCTTGAAAGTGACAAAGGTGGAATGAACATTTGATTTGCGATGTAACGGGTCTGAGTCGGGTCGACACGCT
This sequence comes from Tetrastigma voinierianum, assembly GCA_016808115.1. Lineage (NCBI taxonomy): Eukaryota > Viridiplantae > Streptophyta > Magnoliopsida > Vitales > Vitaceae > Tetrastigma > Tetrastigma voinierianum. The sequence continues at coordinate 186,395 of JAEQBH010002936.1, read as the reverse complement.
CGAAGAAGTTAGATAGGCTAATGACCGCCAATCGGCTTTTGCTTCGCCCCACAAAGCGCGACGACATGAAGAAGGGCCACTGAGGCAATCAGTGCAATGGCCGCAGTAGAGGTGGGCAAGGTCGAAGGAACTCGAAAGCTACATTAAGCCTTGTAATTGCGAGGTGCTCAAACAATTCCTCAAATGTAACTGGAGTTTCCCGAACTTGTAGGGCATGGGATATGTTCGAGTAGGTCGGGCCAAGTCCGTTCAAGACATGGATGGAGAGCTCATCAAAGTCAATTGGGACATTCATAAGAGCAAGAGAGTCAATGTTGTGCTTGACATGTTGCATATAGTCGGTAATAGTCCTATTCCCTTGGTGAGTGCTGGCAAGATTCTAGCGATGGATCATGATCTGTCCACATGAAAGAGAGACATATGTCTTTTCGAGTAGTCCACGTAGCCTAAGATGTGGTGGTAGAGATAAACTGCGCGAGGGTGGTAGATATGGACCCAATAATTGCGTTGAGAAGCAATTGGTCTTGTCGGAGCCAGAGAATATGCTTCGAATTTGGGGAGGGGGAAGCAGCATCAAGTAGAGTTATCAACGCTGGAGGACACAACTTTGAGCCGTCGACGAAGCCAAGTAAATCATACTCGAATAGAAGCAATATGAATTAGAGCCGCCACATGGAATAATTAATGGATGTGAGTTTTAGCCGTGCCTGAGCACTAACATTGAGAACGATTAAGTTATGAGGCGAATTAGTCCCGTTCAAACTCAGCAACTACGAGGAGGCACGTACGACAATGGCAGCTAAGATTCGCTTCAAGGCACATACCTAAGCAACAAAGAAGGTGGATCATGAGCGCGATAAGAGGGGCGACGACTACAGGGTTTTCACGCTTGTTTGTGGCTTTGATACCATTTTATGAAAGAGACTTAAAATATTGAAAAAGTAGAGTATTTGGTATACCCAATACAAGGACAAAAGGAAAGTATAGTTTCATTGAAGAACCTAAATATACTCTAATACTGACAACGTCCATATTATTGTTCTAAATGGTAAACAACGTGTATATGAAATAAAAATAAGGCAATATTTTTTGAAATTATAAAATTTATTAAAGTCAAATAATTAAATTTTCTTTCATTTTTAATATATTCACACTAGATATAATATATTTCATTTGGATTAAATTTAAATATTAATTGCTCATACTCTACTAAGATAAAAATAAATATTATTGAATTTTTAGTTTATTTACAAAATGCATTTAAAAATTTATAAACTATTTTTAATCTCGATTATATACAAATTATATATTTATACAAATTCAAAATTAATAACTTTTCCGATTCAATAATTCCTTTGATTCTAAAAGTATTGATTGGTTTGTTTCTTCTTTATTTTTATTTTTGAAAAATAAAATAAAATGAATGAATAATCACACTTGCATAGAAGCGTTTGGTTAAATATTCTAAAATGGAAAGAAAGAAATAAAAAGAAATAAAAATGATATAGCTGAGGAAAATAGATGAACATAGTAACTTGAATCTAATTGAATTCAAATTAAGAAAGATTTAACGTTTGAGTTTTTTAAAATATAATATATTAGTTTTAAAATAATTTATAAATAATAACTATTTTATGTGGAGATTTGTCTATAACTTTCTCTACACAAGAGGAAATTTGATATATATATATATATATATTTTGAAACTGGATAATGGACGCTTTATTTCTGAAAATTATCTGTTACATCTCCTTCCATGTCTTTTGAATGCTGGGGAATATTTTGCCATCAGGTTATTATAGCTAAGTGCCTGGCTGCTTTCTCGCCAATATGTCTGCTAACATATATTAGCACTTCTATTAACATGTATGTCTAAGAGAGAAACATGCATGTGCATGGAGAAGTGCTGGTGGAGGTTTGGTCAATTTGATCTGATTCTGAGCCGTTGCTCTGCCCGTTTTAGGTCGAGTCTTTGATGTTGGTACTTTCCAATCTTTAATGAACGATAGAGTACTACTCCTGCGAACGCCTGGTAGCTTGCTCTTTCCATTCCAGAGTTGTGAGTTCCTTTGTCTCCAGATTCCCACTCGCCCCCTTCGCTCTCTTTTGTCATTGCTTTCCAACATTTTGAAACCATTCACAAATTAAAGCTTATATTCTCATCTGATGCATTCATTGGGTCAACTTGTGCTTAGCATGAGCAGTGGAGAAATAGGTGTTTTAGTTCTTCACTTGCTCCTTCACACATCACGCATGAGTTTGTCACTATAAAACTCTTGCACAGAGAGGTTTGATCTGGTCGGAAGGCATCTTGTACAAGCCTGCATGACATACAAATAACTTTAATCTCGGGGGATATCTAAGCTCCAAACTTTACTCCAAGCATATTGCAGTTGGTCTCAAAGCCTCCTTTGCAATGAAATCTGTCGTGCCAAATAGTACAAAGATTTTACCGTGTATTCCCCACGTTTATCATAATGTCAGCTGATAGAATCTCCTCTAGTGTATAGGCTGAGAGGGATGCTAGCAATCGCTAGGGCGTCTCTAGGTGAGAAGATTTCATCCAACTATTCCACGTCCCACTCTTTGCTACTTGGGATCCAGAGGTCTTGAATCTTTAGATGTGCTAGTATGTTGTTTGGTGGGGTTTCCACTCTGAAGTTGTGGTCTTCCTTGAGCCATGGATAATTTCATAGGTTGATAGTTCTGCCATCTCCAATCCTCCATCTGATTCCTTTTTTAAGGATGTCTTGTGCACTCCAAATTCCTCTCCAATAAAAGCTTGGATTAATGTGGGCCAACGGGGCTGAAAGAAAATCCTTAGCAAGATAGCATTTGGCCTTGAGAAGTTTGGCAGTAATGAAATCTGGTTTTGTGTTTAGGTTCCCATCCATGCCTCGCTAACATAGCTAGATTAAAGTTCCGGAGATGTCTGAAACCCATTCCACCCTCCTTCTTCGGGCAGAGTTTTTCCCATCTAGCCCGGCTTACCTTTGTACTGCCATCTGGTCTAGCACTCCACCAGAATGAATTCAACATCTTTTGAAGCTCTTTGCTAACGACTTCAGGAGGAGAAAAGTGCTCATGTAGTAAGAGGGAATTGCTTGTCCTACTGCTTTAATTAGAATCTCTTTACCTGCTTGAGAAAGAATTTTGCTTTACACCCTTTAAAGCAACTTTCTCCCCTCAATTGCCCAAGGAAGCTCGAAAACTTCCTTTCGCTCTCTCTACCAATATGATGGAGCCCTAGGTATCTGTCTGTGTTCAACTTTGCATAGACTCCTAAAATGCTCGCTATGTCTTCTCTCTTTACTTGGGAAACATTTCTGCTAAAAAAGATGCCTGACTTCTGAAGTTTTGAGGCTTATTTGCTTGAAGGTTTGTACCTTAGGGGTTTTTCTCGGCTTTGAGGATGGGAATCAATTGGGGTTTCGCTCGGAGGATCTAGTTCTACAGTTTGCTTCAACCGTGGTTTTGCTCTTTGTGTGAAGATTTTTAACAAAGATTTGAAGAAGCTTCTTTTGGTATGTTTATACAAAGATTTTTCCCCCTGTTTCTCTGTTCTCTTCATTTTTGTCACACTTATAATAGCCCTCGACTGTGGTTTTTTGTTTGCTTTCACGCTCTTATAGATCTCTTAAAATTTTATTTGGTTTTCAAGAGAAGTTGATTTGGCTTAGTCCTCTTTCCTTCTCGAAGGTCACTAGCTTGAGGACTCGTCCTCATTTCCATGGAAAAATTGAGAAAGTTCATCTCTTTATCTGTTTTTGTCTGCTTATAGTTATTTGATGACACTTTGAATTGTTTACCATGAAAACTTGTGTTTATGATGATGACAAAAAGCCCAGCTTGTATCTTTGTTTCCTGATGAATATATATTCTTCAAGGGTCCATTTAGGATTGGTTTTAAGCATAAAATGGTGAGGGTATGGTATGACTAAAGTCATGGGATTGGGGAGAAAGTCTCCTTGCTATCACGGTAATTTTAATAGAACAAAGCTTTTAACCCAACCAAATTGGTTCTGTATTTTCTTAAGATCTTTGCATCTCATTTTAATGAATTTTGATCCTTGATCGAAACCAAATTCTTCCGACAAAGATTCCATAGTTTTCACTTCTTTGAGTGTAAGAGATACATTTTAACATCTTTGACACCAAGAGCACTAGTACTCAAGAAACAACCTTCACCTGATTTTTTCCTCCAACTTATCAAGGAAGAATAAGTTAGTCCAAATGAAGCCGATTATTTCCCACAAGACAATTTCCAAAACACAATTGTTTATCGAGCTTACTCATTTCTTAAAAAACTACAACAATAATAAACAAAGAAAAATTACATGTATTCTAATAATGTAAATTGTTTCTAATCATATTATTTAGATTTTGACTTGAAGTTCTTGGTCTCACATGGTAAATTTGTTTTCGTGATTGCTTATCGAATATTTAACTCCCAACACACAATTTTCACTAAAAAATTCAATGACTTCATTTTTCCTATCCACCTTTTCATAGTTGATAAGATAATAAGGCATGTTTGGGAGTAATTTGATTGCTTTTTTCTTTGTTTTGATTTTTAAATAGACCTGAGGAACGCTCATAGATTTATCGCATATACCTCAAAGAAGCAAGGTGAGTTAGCTTCTATTTGGTTTCACATCCCCCTGAAAATTTTTGTTATCCTACTAGGTATCTTGTTTGGTTTCCTGGAAAAACAGCTGTTACACTTTTGATGCTGACTAAAAATAGGGGATGGACTTGTTTGTGGTTGGTTTTATATCTTGACATGATTTGTGCTTCTCAAATCTATTTATGCTTTACTTTCTCTATCACTATGAATAGGTAACCAACCAAGTGATTGTGAAGTTGAAAAATTAGCTTGTGATGCAGAGAACTACACTCTTTGGTTATTTTCGTTGTAGTTGCAAAACTCTGATATTCCAATCTTGTATTTCATACTCTGTTTTCTTAATAGTAAAAGATTCTTTTTCATTCGTGAATGTAGGCATGATTAGCCGAACCACATTAAAACCCTCATGCATATTTATGTTGATTTCTTTATCTTTGTGTTCTTGAATTAATTTTCTTGTGCATCAAAGCTTCCGCTTTTATAACATATACTATATAAAATGGTAACAATAAAAAACTATTGCATTAATTTTATTATTTGATTATTATTCCACTTATATGATTAGCTTTACAAGCTCTTTATTTTATTTTTCTTCATGCAAGCCAGTACAATAAAAAAGATTGCATTAATTTTATTATTTGATTATTATTCCACTTACACGATTAGCTTTACAAGCTCTGTATTTGATTTTTCTCCATGCAAGCCAGTCAACTAAGTCTTTTTAGGCCCACTTTTCATTTTGCTTCAATAATATTGACATGCAAAACCTACAAAGCTGCTGTTTTGACACTTTCAAATTGTTGGAAGAGAACTTGAATTATTCCGAAAGGTTAAGTCAGGCAAGTCTTCCTTGGCCACTTCTTTAACACTTGATTGGAAACTTCCCCATATGTGACATGTTGGGACAACATAGAACGACAACAAAATAAAGAAATACAAAGGTAATTCTAGGTTAGTCCTCTAAATTTGACGGAGAAATTTCAAGAAATGTTTACTTGAAAATTTATATAGATCTTTAAAAAATTATTGAAGATTTAATAGTTTCAAATGTTAAAATTTTATTATATTTTATTTTTCATGTTAAAAATTTATTATATTCTATTATATTCTACTTGGATCCCTGAAAAAATTTATTATATTCTATTATATTCTTCTTGGATCCCTGAAAAAATTTATTATATTATATTATTCCACTTACATGATTGGCTTTACAAGCTCTTTATTTTATTTTTCTCCATGCAAGCCAGTCAACTAAGTCTTTTTTGGCCCACTTTTCAGTTTCTTCAATAATTTTGGCATGCAAAACCCACAAAGCCGCGGTTTCGACACTTTCAAATTGTTGGAAGAGATCTTGAATTATTCCAAATGGTTTAGTCAGGCAAGTCTTCTTTGGCGACTTCTTTAACACTTGATTGGAAACTTCCCCATATATGACATGTTGGGACAACATAGAACGACAACAAAAATAAAGAAATAAAATAAAGGAAAAGCTAGGCTAGGGTCCTCCCAATTTGACTGAGAAATTTCAAGAAATATATAATTTGAAAATTTGATATAGATCTTTTTAAAATTATTGAAGATTTAATAGTTTCACATGTTAAAAGTTTATTATATTTTTTTCATGTTAAAATTTATTATATTCTATTTGGATCCCTGAAAAAATGTGTAAAATTTAAACCAAAATTTGAATGTTGAATTTGAACTTGTTAACCTGCCTGAAAAATGTGTAAAATTAAATCAAAATTTTAACGTTGAATTTGTACCTATATGGTTGCCTGAAAAATGAGTAAAATTTAAGTCAAAATCTAAATATTAAATTTGTACTTGTTTGGATCCTTGAAAAATGTGTAAATTTAAATGAAAAATTGAATATTAAATTTGTACATGTTTGGCTGCCTGAAAAAATGTGTAAAAATTAAATCAAAATTTGAATATTGAATTTGTACCATTTAGCTGCTTGGAAAATGTGTAAAATTTAAATCAAATTTTGAATGTTTGATTTGTACCTTTATGGATCCGTGAAAAATGTGTTAAATTTAAACAAAAATTTGAACGTTGAATTTGTATGTACTTAATTGGATGCCTAGAAAATGTATAAAAATTAAATTGAAATTTGAATGTTGAATCTACTCCTATTTGGATCCCTGAATTTGTATGTGTAGCCATTGTTATGATTTTTATGCTACTTGTTTGTGGAAATTAATATATTTGTGCCGACGATTTGTTAACATTGTGTTTTGGTAGGAATCGTGTAAATTATCGTAGTGAATGATGAACCATCAAATGAATTTGTAGTCAGTGTGTTGAATGCATTCAAAAGAGAGGCTCTGCATTTGCTAACAATGTTATCGAGGGATTGAAGCAAATGGTATCACTTGGATGGCTTATGTGGAGGTAAAGCTGTCAAGAATGGAAAACGATATGCTGAAATTGAAGCTCTAGCAAGCTGAAGAAGAAAAAGGGTTGCTTCATTCTACCATTGCAGTTTCGCATTACGTTTGGCTTGATTTGCATTGGTTGTACTATCTTAGGATTTGAATGTTGAATTTTACTAGGGAAAATGTTGTAACAGCTTCATGTGTATGGAAAACTCTAAAATTTACCCCCAAATAGCTTCATGTCGTAACCTCTCTTGATTTTGGTCTTCAATTTGGATTAAGAGTATCTTATACACCATGTACAAAATATTTGACATTATTGCATTGGCGTTTTATTGCAAGTGGGTTGGTTCATTCTTCAACAAATATTTCCTTAAAAGAGTAAGTAACCTTCAAGCATCTGTTATGGGGGCAGGACTCTTAATCTATGATAATGGGATTGCTAACATTATCCATGACAATATTTTCAAAATGCATTTTAGAGGCAGTACCTTGATGTAAAGCAGGCCATGTTGACACCCTCACCCCATTTTGAGTGTTGCTAAGGGGTGCAATTCTTTACACGAATGCCAACCACAAGTTCTTCATTTGGGTATTAGTAGATGTTAGCTCTCGAAGTTGTATAAAAATAGTTGCCTAAAATACTGCAAGTGCATGGGCCATAAGTAATAAAGTGGTTTTCAATTTAAAAACCGAATATTGATCCCATGGGGAAAATGTGGTTTTTGGTGAGAACTAAGTACCTCAGCTAATGGAGATTTTCACTATTTAAGCGACAAAATGATTTGGAATGAATATTTTCAAAACAAAAATAAAATAAAACAAAGCAAAACAGAGGATGATCACTTATCACTCACTAGGAATGGGTTAATTTCAAAGAAAGAACTCAAGGAAAGGATACTAGAGTTGATTGCTTCCATTGATGCATTTTGATTCATATTCATTAAGCGCCAGTTAATCGAAAATACACTTGTACTTGTCCGAGAGAAAGAGTATGAGGTTCCCTACCTCGTGACTTCACAATTTTCTCACACCAACCCCCATATTCACCTTCTAAGTCCATCTAGGTGTTGAAAATGATACTTTTCTAAGGCAACTTTTCCCTTAAGCGTCTTATTGGTCACCGCTAAGTCCATGCAATAGAACTACCCAAACTACGCAAGAATTGATCATCACTAAATCCATGCAATCCCCACATAACGTCAATAAATATTTTTATTTAATAAAATCCATTTTATTACTAGACATTTTTAATTTCCTAAACTTCTTTGAGTTGATTACCACAATTGAATCACGATTTAATAAAATAGTCAAGGCCCTAGGTTAAATTCCAGCTGTCACTATGGAAACCCTAGATGATTCATGCACAATTTAGGTCTTAACAACATTTCCTAACATAAATTAATTAGAAGAAACCATAATACCATAATATTCCAAGGTTTACATCAACCAACATCAACATAAGTATAAAGGACAAAATTTGTCTCTAAAAAATTATATAAATCAAGCATCGACTTCAACAATCAACCTTAAAGGATGATTAGCCACTCATTAAAAGCCAAAAATTCATCAATATCATGTCTATTACAATAATAATAAAGAAGGAGATGAGAAAAGAGAAAAAGTTAGAGATATAAAACATATGAGAGATGAAAAATCCTCCAAACTTTGCTCCAAATTGCAAAGGATCTCTGAGTCGGGATCTTCAAAATCAGCTCCAACCAAAGTAACAAAGCTCAAAATTGAAACCTTAATTTGGTTCAAGAAGAAGAGATGAGAAACCCTAGATTGAGAGTGTTTTTCCTCAATTTCCAAATTGTAATAATGTTTTCAAAAGAAGAATTTATATTCCTAGAAAATGGGCCGAAATGGGGCTGAAAATGGAAAGTTTCTTGGCTTCTCAACGTTGTCATGTAGTGACATGAAAGGCTATGATGTCGCGATACGGTTTACGTCGCACTCAGCCAGTGTTTTAATTGTATTAGTGATGTCGCTGAATATGGTGGTGATGTCGCGACACAATGGTTGTGATGTCGCGACATCTTTGCATGATGAACTTCAACAGGAAAGGACCCGATGTCACGACTTCAAGTGCTGATGTCGTGACATGGAGCATGTATCAACAATTCTTCTTCATTTCTTCTCCATTTTTTCTCTTTTCGCTTGTATTTCCTTTCTTGTTTGTAAAAGATAAAAAAGAGGGGAATTTAGCTTGATTTGGAATGATAAAGGTGTGAATTTAGCATCAAGATCTTAATATACTAACTTAACTCACAATCTAACAATGTAATTTCCTATGTTGATGTTATGGCCAGTCGATCAATCTATCTCGTGCGTTCAATCTGGCACGCTATAGAAAGCCACTCTTGCACCCAAACATTGATAATTTAAACTGTTTTCTATCCTTAACCATCCCATTGGTGATGTATTGCATTGGTTTTCCATAGACTTAGTAGCATTCTCGAATTAACTCAAAATGAATAACCACCTGTATTGCCATGAATTGAATGACCACCTTCCACTTTCCTGCATTGCCATCTCAAAACCCACCTACAAGACTAAATTGAATAAGGTAAGCTTCCACTTTCCTATCCCCTATCCTACTAAGCAATTACCATCGATATCTTACGCACATAAAAAGGTAAAAGAAAATGTCAATTCAAGGCATAATTGAAAAGCTTATACATATTGTCATTACAATCCAGAGAGACCTTAACAAGCACCAAATCCATGATCTGTGACACCCTAAAACCCGAGGGTCCGTTGGCCAAACCGTCAACCTGCGGAAAACTTATGGATGTTGGGTAACCAGATACCACACCGGGCTGCGGTCCTCGCATCGGACCCATAATTTAACAAAATCGTAGAGTCTCCTTTGTACTGAGCACTATCCAAAATACAACCGTACAAAACATATTAACTCGCTCCATCCGAGACCCACATACCAAATGACCTCACCGGTCCACTTCTTATGAGTAAAATGATCACACAGGTCAATTTGTCCATGTTCATTTAAAAACATACAAAATTATATTTAAAACAAATTTCCATAAGAATTTAATTACAATTCTTTTATACAAAATACATGCTAAACTAGTTCGCTCCTAGTATCTTTACAAAAATGGTTACAAAACCACAAATCTCTAGCTTTTATTCACAATCATGGGCCAAGTGAGCGCCATTCACGGCGGTCACTCCCCTGTACCTAAAATGGGGGTCCCATAAAGGGTAAGCTATGTCTAGTAGAGAATAATTCCTACAGAGACCACTCCTCACCTAAGCGCACATGCAATGTTCATAACACATTTCACACCACAATTCCAACAAGATTATGCAATCCTAGGTTGGAGTTCTATATGTCATGCCATGAAATGAGATGTGACTCACCATGCCCCATGTCCCGAGTCCTCACCGACTCTCACATACAACGCCTAAGCCTAACAGAAAAACCCCCTGATGTCCTCCTTCCATCCTCATGTCCAATCTCATTTTGAAAAACAAGAACCATGCTCTTAAGATGTCCATAACACTACTCATATTCAAAATCCATGCGCCTGTGGGTAGTGGATTTTGGTGTCTCACCGCGTGCCCGCAAACCTGCATTAATTTTTACGGCCTTTCACCGCCGGGGACTATGTCTAACCATAATTATGGTTTTTGCATGGAGGGGGTCTATCCCTTCACGATACCCTAAGACATATTTTATGTTTCATGCAATCGCATGACTCTATCGGACGTTATATCCCATTCACCGAGCCCACCCAATCAAACACCAAACGAAAATGATTTACTCAACCATGTACTCACACTCATGAAATTTTATGTTTCCCGTAAGATATGCAATGTGAGGCACCATTGCATGTCTATACCATGTCACATATATGATGAATGCTATATGGACAACTCAACTCATGGATATCACCAATGCATCATGAACAATTATATCTATAAGCATATAATGTCCATACAATACTTCATTCATGTCAATATATCATGCACGCATATATCAACATCAACATACAATGTGTCATTCCATAGTATGAAAAAACACCCTCGCAATCAAGCCATTATAGACCACAAAATAGTTCCGAACTTAGTTCAGAAACTAGTCCCCTAAAAGTCCCAAAAACTAGACACAACCGCTAAACGCCTTAAGTCAGAAAGTACCTGGTAGGGAATTGACCATAACTTGAGTTGTACAGGTCAAATTTAGGTGATTCAAAAGCCTACATCAAGTTTATAGATGCAGTTATAATTTCCATGGAGAACACTTATCCAAATTTGTGACTCCCAAAATCCCGAGGGTTGAAATTTTGTACTCTTTTTTTATTTATTTATATTTATTTATTGTTTTTTTAAATAAAGGCTCATGAACAATTTGTTCATGAACAGGATTTCAAACAAAGGTAATAAATATAACAAGACCGCGTTGGGCTAAGGTCGTGTGCAACATCGCTCACAATGAGTCAGTTGCGAGCACTGTATACGGCCACGCACGCCCTCGGCCTCAGCCTCCTAAGCCCTCGTGAGGACATAAATTTTCTCGTCATCAAAGACTTTCTTAAGTTCTCCTGTCAGGCTGAGAATTTTCTATTGCGATCGTGGTTTCGCCTTGTCGCGACATCGATTCCATATCGTGATGACAAGGCCCCTACTTCTGACCATACCCGCCGCGACACCATTTCACGGCCACGACTCCAAGGTTTAAAGGGGCCCTATCGCGACCTTAGTCGCCCATTCTCAAATGAACCCGGCCGCCGCGACATTAAAAATCCCTGTCACACTAGGCCGAGAACCCGTATGTCACGTGAGCCGGCCCCAAACGTGTGCGTAGTCTTATCGCGCACACAGGCCCTGCTGTGAGCCCGTCTTCTATGGCCCCGTCGCGCCAGTGGAAAAGCCCGTCACGACATAGGTTGTGAGTCTCCGCCACACAGACTAGAAAATGAGCAATAGCCATTCTGGCCATCCTGTCATCAAGCTCCCTATTTTCCTTTCTTCTTTCTTCTTCACCAAAGCACCCTAATTTCCAACATAGGTTAATCTTATGTATTACAAAGACAACCCGGATGTCCGGAAAACTCGACAAAATGCATAATTCATATAAATCGAGTTTAATTTGTGTTCTTTAGTTACAATGCATAATTGGGCTTTCTACCCAAAATTTGAAAAATAAAAAATGAGACCAGATTTGGTCATTTTTCTTCAAAATTAAGGTCCCGATGAACTCGCTGTCTGCTTGCACCTCCGACGCCCAAATTGTTATTCCTAATGACTAAGTGAGCAATGCCCGCAGTTGAATTTTCCACATGCAGTTACTCCCACCTAAAATGCACATGCAATGCAGGATTCGTGGTTGTGTTATGTTGTCCGAATAAAAAAAAATTATAACCTAATCTTTCTCCTATCAATAGCATAGCTACCGCAGTGATAAAGGGCTCTGTGGCTAAACACAGGATGGGTTCTTCGCACAAATGATTAACGCTTGGCTCAAAATGGTACTTATTGATTTGGGGTTTTGTAAAACAAAGGGTTTCAAATGGTTGAAACTGAAAACAAGGTGAAGAAAATATAAAAACTCCTCAAGCATCCGGCCACCGGGCTGAAATCCTAAGGTAACCGGGAGTCCCTGTCCCTTTCCTCACGGCCGTGGAGATGACTTATAGTCATTTCCGAACCTGGATCTTCATTTGACACTAAAAACTGAACCCTAATAATTTTCCTTTTGAGATATAGCATTTATTGGACATAAATGCACCTAGGCAGTTAAAATTCATAACCTTGATCTACCTTACAGTAAAAAATAAATGGCAACTAATGAATCTTAGTGGATCTAGCAATAAGCATCCACTGAACCCTAAAGATTCCTGGGCATCAATAATCAAGGCACATCCAAGGATTTAAACCTAGAGGAAAGATAGAAACATAAATGGCAATAAATGCTTGCGTAAAACATGAGAAACTAAATACCTTAAATTCAAAGCCCAAGAGCCCTCCCTTCAAGGATAGTAGGGTTTATAGCCAACCATCCCCCAAGTTGTCATCCTCGTAGGTGCTCGCAAGTGAGAAAATGAGAGAAAATGGAGAAATGAGAAAAGGAAAAACGTGGGAAACCTCCTAAATTTCCGTGATTAAAATTTTAAAATGAAAGTTGTCTTTACATAACAGCTTAACTGAAATATATAGTGTTCCTAGTAAAATTACAAAATATCTCAAATACCCACTATATGGTATTTAAGGAAAATCACAAAAGAGGTCAAACTGTGTCAACTGTCAAAGGTGGAGAGTAGTTATAAAATCTCAGAACCCGTGAAATTCAGAGGTCACAGTCTCGCAGCGGTTGCGAAAATTTCACAACTTAGAAATTCTCGTTGTGTCAGGAAATTTTCGCAACCCCGCAAAATTTTGCATTGCCCAATTTTCTGCTTTCCGCCCTCTTCTTCCATATGATATGGCCATTGAGTTTAACTTGATTCTTCATGCTTGAGTTGACACAATACTCTTGGCGAAGCTCATTGCAAAAACTAAGCAAAAAATAGCCACAAATGCGAACATCAATAGTAGTCGACCTTAATGAAAATCAAGACAGTTGATTAGTACACAAAAAGTGCTCAAAACCTCCAATAACTAGGGTTCAAAATAGCACTATTTGGGCACTAATCAAATGACACACAACAATCATACACATACCATACAATTTGCAATTCGTACATGGAATAATTTATATCATGCATGAGATGAGACCACTCAAGACATACCCCGAGTCCTGACCAACTCCCTCACACATGCAAAGCTAAGTGTGAAAACCAGTCATTGGTGTTTCACCCAATGACTCACTCATTGGACCAACCTCTAATACTCATTTGATTTATCATTGAATTTTGTGTGTTTGTTGATGGGCCATGTCTTTTTCGGGGTCACACCGCAGGATCGACGTACACCTTCTGACATTTTTACGGACTTTCACCGCCGGTGATCATGTCTAACCGCATGTGAATTTCGGGGACTCACCCTCGGAGGATAAAACCCATCCTAACTGCTACGCCCAACACATGTGATACTTTTATTCTTTATTCCCAATTATTAGACCGGAGGGTCCCACCTTGGACGTTGCCCCATTTCCAATCCCATCACTTACATTCACCAAGAATGGTGAATTTAACACCACAATTCACCCGTATCTGGGATTTTTCAGACACATGCTACGTGCATATGAATATGCAACGGCTAATTCATATATTTAATTCCTTTCATGGTTCACGCACAGTACATTTCATCACAATATTATTTCATGCCATGCAACCATCATGTTAACACATTAGTTCCACATGCATTAACATATCATTTTTCACACACAATCCATGCTATTCATTTCAAGCAATAACATGAATGCAACACACATGGAAAATTTCAGTCCATAAATCAGTTCTAGATAGTCCAAACAAACCTATATCAAGCCGTGGACTGTCCAAGGACAGTTCCCTCATCAAACATTCGGTCCAATTTCTTTGGGACAGGAATGCATGGGCATTTCCGGCCTCACAACACCCAAAACCATTTTCATGGCTTTTTAGACAAAAATAACAGAGTAGGAGAAAACCCCTACCTCGTGGAGTTTTCAAAACAACTCATTTCCGGTCTCTACTCGTAGCTCTTGTAGTGGGGAAACACTTTTCTTCTTGCTCCACCGGGAGCCGCCGATCCGATCGCTGGGAAAATTAAAGAGAAGGTAGAGCCTTCTCAAAGTTACGTGCTTTCCTCCCCTTTCTCTCTCTTTCCTCCCCTCTTCCATCCTAATCATGGTCCAAGATGAGTCAAGTGAGAGTGTCCTCTCCTGCCACATGTCAACCTCTCATTGGCTCTCTTGACTTCCTTATCCCCTTATCCACTACTCGACTTTATCCAATACGCGGTGACACATGTCTCATATGGGCCCCACTTGAGCTCTTGTTTGACTTGTTCGCAATCGACATGTGGCAAAGTAATGTGAGCTACCTAAATATGCCAAGTGTCCCGCACCCTCACATGCCTCGAAAAACGTGAAATTCCGACTATCTCGGAATTCGATGAAATTCTATGTGGTAGCTAGATTTAGCGTGACGATTCCAACATTGAAGTCCGTTTTGTCACCCGAGATCTAGAAAAATTTCGGATTTTTCAAACTAAAATTACCGCTGACTTTCTTGAAAATTTGAATTTTCCTGTTTACAAAATTTCTTTTCCCAATCAAATCAATCCCAAAATCTAGACAAAGGTATAGTCACAGCAAATCTAGTAAATCTTAAAATGGACCATAACCTGAGTTAGAGTCCAATTTAAGATCGCGCTTCACACTGTCCATTGATGCCACTTGATGAATGACACTAGTCCGAATTTCCTCCTTACTTTTCCCCAACCAAAAATTAATCCTAAAATCTAGACAGTATGTGGGGGGTCATTTTCACATCACATGTCAATACAATAAAACACTTGGTGCAACAATCAAATTTTTAGTAAATATATGAACATCAAATTCCATCCACCAGCATATGGTCAGATTCTATACTCAAAGAGCTTTCCATAGAGTCCAAGAAATTGCGAATCAGAGTGCGAAAGAGAAAAATATGGTCGTTTAAAGTTGGAGGTTTAAAGGGGTGCAAGGGCTACACAACCCGAGGTTGCAATTTTGAAGCCCATATGGGTAGCTATTGTACACCAAATTTTTGTCCCAAAACAACTCCTTAAACATGCCCTAACCCCGTCCTAAGTAAAACAACAAAACCAGCCACCAAAACAGTTCGAATTAAAGCCACAAAACAAGCCATGACTTGGCACAAAAACCATCCCAAACTCAGCCCAAAATCAACTTTAAAACAATCCGAATTCAGCCCAAAGGTAGGAATAAAATTAAAATATGAAGAATCCCTACCTCTTGGAGCATATGAAACACCATTAGGACGCCTCAAAACACCTCCTATGATTTCCCCCAAATCTTCTCTTTTGGATCTTCAGTGAAATCTCTCATTTTTGGTGTGCTACGTGTAGCCCTGGTCGCCCGGAAGGCATGAACTTGCAGTTCTTGGCTCTGACGAATTCCAAATCGACAAAAATCTCAGAACACAAGGAAACCTTCCTCTCTCTCCCCCCCTCTCTCTCTACATTTGAAAAATCATAAATGGGAGATCTTTTCTCCCAAATGAGATATTTGTCCATTTTTATACTTTGGATACATGGCTCAAGTCGCGCCATGTGTCCCCCCTTGCTCGGGTCCGTTTTTGTCCTGAAACAATTTATTTTGTTTCAATTCAAGTTCAAATTACATTATATGAACTTTCTTTAAATTATTACCCAAATTTCAAGATTTTCTCAAAAATCTCGTTTTTAGGGTCCATCGGACACCCTTCACCCCGAAAAACGTGAAAATTTCAACTATCTCAGAATTCGACGAAATTTGTCTGGATAACTAGATTTCGTAAGAAGAATCCAATGGTGAGGTCCGTTTCATCATCTGAGATCTAGAAATTTTTCGGGTTTTCAACCTATACTATACTTGGGCGCTTTTTCCTAATTTTTCAGAAAAATTCAAATTTACATAAGTTTTTCATGATCCACGACATTGGAAGAAAATTTTAATAAAAATTGAGAAGGACAATGAATGTAACAAGAGAAGAGATCAAGAATAAAAATTACATAGAAAAATTGCAAAACTATGATAGGAAAAGTTTGCTAATCAAAATGCCCAAGGTATATGCACAGTGACAAGTCTTCTTACAATCCAAATTGCGTCCATACCCCAAATTCCCAAAACAACATAATCAAATCCAAACGAATCAAGCTTTCATAATGTGATAAACTTTGGTTATCAGTTTGCACATCTTCAACAACAGATCTTTGAGAGGAAAACAATTGACTACCAACTTGTTCATCATTTGTAGCATTCAATTAGGCTTAGATAACTGGTTATGCATTGTTATATCTAGCGATCTTGCTACTTTTCCTTCTTTTGGGATTGACTTGAGGCACTCCAACATTTGTTGGGCCTACCCTCTTTAGTCATTCTCTTTTCCCCTATGAAAGCAAGTATGACATTAAACATATGTAAATCTTCACAAGCTTACATGATTAATACATTTAAGCTTGTTAACTTACTAGAATTTTACTGGCTTGCTAAAGTTAGGCTTATTCTTTTCTTTGCAAGTTTTAATGTTGTGCTCAACACCTTTTCACAATTTGACAAGTCAATTGCACACCCAATCGTCTCAACTTGGTTGTTTGTGTTTGTGGGATGTGCTCTGCTTCATCAGCTTCTCTCCGTCTCAATTTCTTAAGCCTTCTTGGTTGTAAATTAATGGGGGAGGCAATGTTGGTGCTCCTAGAGCCTCGGGCCACATATCCGACCCATTAGTTGGAAGGACCCCAAACCTCTCATGAGTTCTTATAAAGTTTTGAACACTGAAAAATTGGTCAACAAAATCAACCAAGTCCCTCTTCATATAATGAATTGTTACACATCCATGCAAACAAGGAATACCTATGACATATCAAAATCAACTTATTAGTGTCTACCTTAGTTTCAAACATAAAAAAAAAAAAAAAAAAATCTAGATACAAGTATTATTACCTGTCAACCTCCACCATCTTCAACTACATACCCGTTCCAACAAGTCCACTATGAACTACTCATTGAACATGCTCACTTGAAATTTCTCCCTTACTATAGGCTTCACAATGAAGTGTCTTGTGTTCTTTCTGATACTTTCCAACTTTTTCCTTATTCTTAGACATATTTTATCTTTTACTTTTTTCATTAACTGAACCCGTTTCTCAATCCGCTCCGTTAAATTTGCCCTAATAAATTCTAACATGTCATAATCAAGCCTTCCCATTCCTAATGTAAGAATTAAATGTTTCACATATGTTGTTGTTGATCATGTCAAACTTGCACCAAGCCTCTATATAGGCTTGTAGACAAACTTTGACCCTCTATTCATGAAGTCTTCATAAGATTTATTTGACTTGTCACACCCAATTTTTTTTTTCAATTATTGAACTTATATTATCCACAAAGTAAGGAAACAATTGTCGTGTTTAGGTTTAATCGCATGCCATCGATAGGAATGAGAACTCGTGATAAACAAGCATATAATCACATTTACAACTTGAGAGAACCATGTAAACATTATGTTACACAAAAATGAGTCTTTTAGATAAATAAAACCAAAGGCCACCATCTCGGTGCCTCCACAACCCAAGTCCCACTATGGATAGTTGTTAAGTTTTTGTTGTAGCTACCAAAGCCTTTTGTTAAGTACCTGGAAACGACGCCAAAAACTTGTTAAGTAATTGTCATAGCTACCAAAGACAATGTTAAATCCCCAGCGGTGGTGTCAACATTTGATTCGAACTATTCCAATTCTAGCAATCTTACAAGATGCATTATTTCCCATCACTACGACACATGTAGACACGGTTTCATATGTTGAAAACGAGTCTCAATTAGGACACATATGCAATATACAACCTGAATCAAGAATGCAATCCTCATAAGGTTTGGAGTCGCTATCAGAAGCAAGTAGGAGGTCTCCATCACTATAATTATCTTCTGCAACACTAGATTCATCGAAATTTTCTAATTGTTTCCCTTTTTGTTCAAAAGTTCTCTTATTCTTATTCTGCAACTTATAACATTCAAATATGAAGCTCCTCTTTTTCTTGCAATAGTTGCAAGTCTTGTGTAAGACCCTGAATTTACTGTTTCCATGAATAGTAAATTTCGTTTTCGATAAGTTATGTATTTGATTAGAAACGATCAAATGAATAGTAATTTTCGAAAAACGAGCCCCGAAAATCGAAAATGTTCAGAATAATGCATTGAGTCAAAAGAAATTGAAACGGGTTAAAGCGGAATTCGTTTAAGGGGTTTTTGAAGCATCCGACGATTTATGACGAAAATGCCCTTTTTACAAAATAATTTTAAAAATATTCCTTGAACCCCTAGAATTTTTTCTAAAGCATGTTCATGATAGGAAATAAGTTTAATTAGAGTATTCCATGGTCAATTTTATGATTGGACGATCATGGAATATTTTCGATGTTTTATCGCATAGGGGTATTATTTTCAAGGAGGGCATTTAAGTCATTTAATGAGTAAGCCTAACTGGGCGGCAAAGCAAGAACCAATAGAATGGTGTCATGTAAGCTTGGTGATCCATGTGATTAAAAATGGACCTATGAGAGCTTTTCATAAATTTTGATATTTATCATAAATTAGTTAACTTAACTATGGTTAGTGGATGAGTTAAAGTTAATTAAAGTCAAACTTAACTTTGGTTAGTTAAGGTTAACTAAGGTTAAAAGGATATTTGTGTTAGCAAACCTGAGAGTTAGTTAAGTCTAACTATGGTTCAAGTTAGTAGGATTTTATGGAGCATAAAGTGGAATTAGTTGCTTTTGGACTATATGGTTACATATGGACCAATGAGAATGCAAGGATGCTAACCAATGACATGGGGTTAATTTAAGGACAATTGGAGGGCAAATTAGGCATGAGAAAAGATCATTAAAGTGTGATTGTCTTGGCTTTTGAGTGTGCATATGGGTGAGATAAGTTGAAAGGAAAAAAAGTAAGCAAAAAGGAAGCCATTCATGTCTATGAAGGGGAGAAAATTCTGCAGCCCCTTTCCCAGAAATTCAAGTGATTCTCATGCCATTTCAAGTCCATTTCAAGTGTTCATCATGTCCATGAAGGATCCTAGATCAAAGCCTAAGTGAAAAGGCAAGTTTTTAAGGTGAGACTACAGACTCTTCCCGCCTCTCGAATTCGGACATGTGTCCGAACTGGATCCGGGATGCTACAATACCACTCAATCACTTAATCAAAATCATTTCATTAATATAAGCATTTTTGTTCTCAAATCTTTGCGAAAGTGGTATCAATTAAAAATTTATCAATTCAATGCAATTCATTTACAAAATGTGCATTTAATCAAAAGTGGCATTTTATGTTGTTTACAACATAATATCCAAAATCGTATTCAAACATAGGTACAAAAATAATTTCGGAGTTGAACTCCTTTTGTTTACAAAACAATGTCAAGCTAAAAAATGGTAAGGATATATGTGACGAAGCATACTCCATGCGCTTTTTAAATGACTCCAAGCTCCTTGACCTTGGGTCCGCCTTCAATCACTATCAATCACTTTGTACCTGCACATAGATAACCCTACACGTTAAGCATTTTCATGTTTAGTGGTTCTATACAATTCCATTCCTCAATTTCAATTTAATTCAAATCATGTAATTTTACTAAACAAAACTTTAAAATCTTTTTGGATGATCAATGTCAATACAATACATATACTTATTTCATATACAATCATTTATGGTTCATTGATCATCCCAAATATACGCTTTCATATGTAATCAATCATTTATAACCAAATCGTGCATTTCACAATGCTCTTTTCATTTCAATTTGCAATCATGCTTTTCAGTTTCAATGTATCAACACTCTCAAAGTCAATTCAATTATGCCCTTAATGAATTTAACCTATGTTTTCTAAGAGATAGCTGTGATACTCCGAAGTCACCGGCACTGGCCCCAATAGTCGGTATAAAAACGATTTTATAACACAGTACGATCCCACTGGGCTACTAATTGGTTATTAAAAATCAATTCGTGAACACTACCGATACTGTCCTGCTGGGCTGTTGATCGGAGTGACACATCAATACGTTTGTTCGCAATACTAATTTGACCCTTATTGGTATACCAATCTATCCTTAATGCCAATTAAAACTGCTAACATTCAATTAAGGGCGCTCAAACTTTATAGCAAAATACAAGATAATATGTACATTTGTATAAATGGGCCATTTTCAATATTCATGCAATTTTCATATGCAAACATTTTGCAATCAGTTGCCTCAAATCAATTAAAACAAATCAATATGCTTTTACATTTAGAACAAACATTTCAAAACTTGAAACGAGAATAGGAGAAGATAAAACGAACATTTCAAATCTCGAAACGAGAATGGGAAAAGGTAGAACAAACATTTCAAATCTCGAAACGAGAATAGGAAAAGGTAGAACAAACCAATTTATTGATCCCTTGTCTCTTTCGATACCAGTCCTAGGTCAAGTTGTTGTCTTCACCCGTACCTAGTCAAATAAATTCTCCACTCTTAGTGGTTGAACAATTAATCGTACTAAAAGAATATTGTTGAGGCGAAGCAAAGCTTCGTCGAGGCGGCGAGGTACGGTACGTTTTTCATTTAGTTTTATCCTTATTTGAACCCCCATTAATCATTTATTAGGGTCCTTAATCTATCGGTGTACAAATACGAGACTTTTGGAACAAAAATCCAAAAATTTTCCCTCCGTGAATAGTAGCTACGTTGTGGCGTAGCAAAGCTACGCCGTGGCGTACCCGAGGGGTGCCATTTTGGCACCCTTGCCTCGTTGTGGCGAGGGCATCCCACGTTGCGGCGTAGCACACTTTTGCGACTTTTCTCCAAAAATCCTCAAAAACCCAAAACAAAACATGAGAATCACTCCCAATAACATCTTAATATCATCCTAAACCAACCATGAGCAAAACCCATGGATGGATTAGGGTTTTTCTAACCCAACATCATTTAAAGAAATCTAGGATTTGGTTCATACCTTAAATCCTTTTTAATCTTCTTCACCCAAGATGCTTCATCACACCTTAAATCCTTTTGAATCTTCTTCACCCAAGATGCTTTATCACTTAGAAGCTAGGAATGGGGATGATCTCCCACCAAAATCACTTCTTCTTGCAAAACCCTAGTCTTCTCCTCTCACTCCCTCTCAAATACTGTTTGTGCTCAAAATGGTTACCCTAACACCACATTTGGCCTTATTTCATTTTAAGTGTAAGGCCATGTCTGGGTTTACACACAAATTTCCATTTCTCATCGTTTCCCGTCTTCTTCATTTCATTTCTATTTATCATTTATTTACATTAGCATTTAAGCTTATCATTTGACCCTAGGGTCCTCATTTTACAAAATTCCAATTTGCCCTTTTGTACTTGGGTCATTTCCTGTTCAATCAATTTCTCATTTTAGCATATAATATTTAATCATATGCTTACATATTCATTTTTCACAATTTATCAGTTTTCCCGAAGAACCCAAGTTTGGCTCAATTCATACCCGGAATATATAATAAAATTATTATAAAAATTTTAAGGTATTTTAAGCATGCATTGTTTAGAACAAATATAGAACACACCTGCATTATGTTCCTGAAATCGGCCCAAGAGCAGTTCTGATTGTTTAGACCATAGCTCCCAAATTAAAAGTCCAAATGACATGATGTTTGAACCATAAGAAACTTAAGACATAGGGGTATATTGAGTTAGAAGATCACTTTCTCTAACAATCCCGCTTGGTGTGGTCAAATTGTAGTTGAAAATGGATCTGGGAGCCGCCAGGAACTCGTTTTTGTGCGCACTGGTTATAGAAACTAAATCAGATAAAGGTTATATAAATGTATTGTTATATGAAATAATGCATTATTGTAATATGATTATGATAACATGTGTTATGAAAGTTAGAGAGAATACATGTATAATTGTGTTATATGAAAAAGTGCAAAGTACAATTAAATGTTTATAAGAGATTATTTAATAATGAATATCTCATAAGTATACATGATATCAATAGTTATTCATGTATATGAGATATCTTTTTCTGATACCTAAAAGATTGTTAATAAAATTGATTGCCTACTTATGTCCGAGTAGTTTGATAGATAAGCATGCCTATAGGGGTATAGTTGCTGCAGCATACATTTTACAGATATCGAGGCCCCGTTTAGGTCGATGACTTAGATCCCATTTGGATCATTATAGTGGCCCCATTTGGGTCATACAGATAGAGATCACTGTCTCGTATAGTGATAGTACTTCGAGTACATACAGTTCTTTCTCTTATCCACTTCTAAGGTATTTGTAGAAATGAAACATAAGATAAATGACAAGAATATGTAAATGACATGACATGATATGAGAAGCATAACATTGCTATGTGATGATACGTAAACAGTGATAAGTATGATATATGTAGAAGTATATCTATAAATTATATGTTCAACACATGAATAAGCATGTGTATATGTAAATGAATACTAAAGAGGCAAGAGTCTAAAGTGTGATGACCCTTATTAGAGGTCATCCATATGTATTAATTCCCATTAAGCTATAAGCTTAGCACGAGTGTTTCATTCGTGTAGGTACAAGAGAAACAGAAACGAGAAGTCCGGACACTCCACATCAGCAACCAAGGCCAACACACTACTAGGTTCCCACTGAAAACCTCTATGGTCTATTTTGTATAATGTATATGTATTTTTGTTTCTTTTGTAAGCAATGTAAATATTGTAAATTTTGAACACTTCCCTATATGGAGCTTGTATATATTTTGTAATCCGCTGCTACAGGATATAGTACAAGTTAAGGGTTTAAATATGAATGAACAAGCTTAAAGGTCATAAGTTTATAGTAAATAGAAAAAAAAAAATGACACCCTCGCTTGACCGAGGGTTCCGAGTTGGGGGCATCATAAGTTAGTGGTATCAGAGCCTAGGTTTAGGCGGATCTAGAACAGAGAATATGATAGAAAAGCATGTTTTTAGTAATGTGTTGGCCTGATGTGGATATCCTTATGTTTTGTATAGATGGAGCGTCCTCCGAATTCAATTGAAGAAGCAGTCGAGAGTGTTAACCCAGGAGATCAAGGGTTACCCGCTTCGGATCCTTCCCGATAAGATCGGCGAAAGTCAAGACCTGGGGCCGAGCCAAATGAAGCCTTACCGAGATATCTCGTGACATGGCTCGTAGAAAGATTGACAGCTCCCAAAGCCCCGATAGACATGATAAGAAGACATGGAGCTGAGGAATTCCATGGGCCAAACATGGAAGAGTCCGATAAAGCTGAATTATGGTTGGAAAAGCTACAAATAATAGTGGAGGAGGTGAGATGCCCTCTCAATCAAAGAGTGGCATGTGCAGTTTCTCTATTGCAAGGCAGTGCTTATGATTGGTGGAGGCTAAAGCCGAGGGAGTCCAAGGCTTCCGTATCCCATACCTTGGGAGTTTTTCACCAAGAGTTCAGTCCAACATGTCTCTCGATATGTATAGGGAGACCATGGAAGCGTCATAACTAAGCAAAGGAACTTATCAGTGGAAGAATATGAGAAAGAATTTAGCCATCTTAACAAGTATGCACTTGAATTAGTCCTCACCGAGGCATTTCAGTGTAGGAAGTTTGAGGATGGACTAAATGAGTCCATAAAAAGATATATGGCGCCTATGACAGTACTCCAGCAAGTACATTTCTATCAGTTGGTTCAAGCGGCAATGAAAGTGGAGAAATCTGAGGCAAGCAGTAAAGAAATATTTAAGAAGAGGAAGCTTTCTAGAGGAGCTTCTTCCTCCTCGGGTAAAAGAGCTAGAGAGTCCCAAATTGAGCGCATGTGGTTCGGCTACAAGAGGTGTAGAAGATGCTGAAGTACAAAGGCGTACCTAGTTCCGTAGAGGTGTTTCATCGTGACAAGGAGAAGTCTCTAGAGTGCTCCCACAAGGCGACGACATTCGGGGCGTGTGCAGATTGTTGACAGGAGGATGTTTCAAATGTGGAAGCACCGAACACTTGATAGCGAATTGTCTCGGAGAGTTAGGGGATAATAGGAGTTTGCAAGGTAGTGGCATAGGGAGATTTGTTGCACCACCTTCGACTCGGGATCGAGGTAGGGGTCGAGGTGGCCCGATTCAAAGATAGGGACGGAGGTCAGTTGTTAGAGACACTGATCGTCTCTATGTCTACAAAATCAAAGACAGCTTATGCTATGAAGGCTCGTGAGGATCAGGATGCTCTTGAAGTGATTGCTGGTATTTTCTCTCTTTATGATATTGAGATGAACGCTTTGATAGACTCAGGCTCTACTCATTCGTATATCTATATCGAACATGTGTTTGATAGAATGCCATCAATAGAGCAATTACCATATGATATGCTTGTTACTAGTTCCCTGGGGCATAGTGTCAGAGTCAACCGAGTGTATAAGAACTGTCACCTAATGACTCATGATAGAGAGTTTTCTGCTGATCTACTTGCTTTGTCGTTTTCATGAGTTTGATTTAATTTTGGGAATGGATTGGTTATCTAAACACTAGGCTATAATTGATTATGATTAAAAGACAGTAGTGCTTAGATGTTCCGATCAGTCTAAAGTGATAGTACATGGTGTTTGGTCCGCCTACTGCTCATCGTGGATTTCAAATTTCATGCAAGGCCGAATGACACAGAAAAGGATGTGAGGCCTTTTTGGCTTTGGTGCTTGACTCTAAAAGAGGTCAAATAGAATTGGAAAATATTATGGTTGTGAAAGATTTTCCGGATGTGTTCCCCGAAGAGTTACTTGGTATTCCACCTGTAAGAGAAGTGGATTTATCTATTGAGATTTTACTGAACAGCTCCTACTTCTAGGGCACCATACAAGATGGCTCCAACTGAGTTGAAAGAGCTAAAGATTCAACTGTAAGAGCTTCTGGATAAGGGGTTTATCCGATCCAGTGTTTCTCCCTGGGGTGCACTTGTTTTGTTTGTGAAAAAGAAAGATGGCACCCTACGGATGTGCATTGATTATCAGCAAATCAATAAGGTGACAGTGAAAAAAAAATACCCATTGCCAAGAATTGAAGATCTCTTTGATCAGTTAAAAGGAGTGGGGTCTTCTCAAAGATAGACCTGAGATCAGGGTACTATCAGCTAAGAGTGAAAGATGTCGATGTGTCGAAGACAGCATTTAGAACTCGATATGGCCATTATGAGTTCTTGATAATGCCATTTGGGTTGACTAATGCACCAACAACATTCATGGATTTGATGAATAGGATGTTTCAACCCTATTTAGATCAGTTTGTCGTGGTCTTTATTGATGATATATTGGTATATTCTAGAGATGATCGGGAGCATGAGCAACATTTGAAAATAGTTCTACAAACTTTGAGAAAGAAAAAGTTGTATGCTAAGCTTAACAAATGTGATTTTTGGCTAAAGTAAGTTTCATTCCTAGGCCATATTGTGTCTGCTGAGGTATAAGAGTTGACTCTACTAAGATTGAAGCTGTGGTGAAGTGGAAACCGCCCCGAAGTGTGACCGAAGTGAGAAGTTTCTTGGGCCTAGCAGGATATTATAGAAGATTTGTGAAGGGATTCTCTGTCATAGCTTCTCCGCTCACCAAATTACTCAGGAAAGGAGTAAAGTTTTAGTAGATAGATAAATGTCATAATAGTTTTGAACAGTTGAAAGAAATGCTGGTTGAAACACCATTATTGACGCAAATTACCCTGCAAAGAGTATACTCAGATAGTACGATGCTCAAGAATCAATTGGGTTGTGTGTTAATGCAAGATGGTAAAGTTGTGACATATGCATCTAGGCAGTAGAAGCCACATGAACAAAATTATCCCACCCAAGACTTAGAGTTAGCCGCGGTAGTGTTTGCTTTGAAAATATGACGACACTACTTATATGGGGAAAAGTGTAGAATTTACATAGATCACAAGATTCTCAAGTACCTGCTCACTCCAAAAGAATAAATTTGAGATAGCGGAGGTGGTTAGAGATATTTAAAGATTATGACTGTATAATAGATTACCATCCCGGAAAAGCTAATGTGGTAGCATATGCCTTAAGTAGAAAGGCAATGGCATCTTTGTTAATACAACATAGTGAATGGAGAATAGTATATGATGGAGTTATATTAGCTCAATTAAAAGCACAACCTGTTTTAAAGCAAATGATTATAGATGCTCAGAAAAATGATGAAGAGATGCAGAAAATGGTACAAATGGTCAGAGATGGTGATAAGACTAGGTTTTCAGTAAAAGAAGAGGGAATTTTGTATTTACAGGACAGACTATGTGTGCCATATGATAAAGAGATAAAGAAAAAGTTGTCATTTGAAGCTCATAATACTGTATTTACCATGCATCTTGGAGGTAATAAGATGTACCAGGATTTGAAACAACAGTACTGGTGGAAAGGAATGAAAAGAGATGTGACAGAGTACGTGTCTAAATGTTTGACCTGTCAGCAAGTCAAAGCTGAACACCAAGTTCCAATAGGTCTGTTGAATCCCGTTCTAATTTCTCAATGGAAGTGGGATAACATTACTATAGATTTTGTGTCGGGTTTTTCCCTCACGCAACAAAAACATGACTTTGTCTGAGTGATTGTTGATAGGCTCACAAAGTCGGCCCATTTTATACCAGTCAGGATTGACTATTCCATGGATTGACTAACTGGGTTATATGTGGATGAGATTATGCGATTGGATGGTGTGCCGTTGTCTATTGTGTCGGATAGAGATCCGCGATTTACCTCGAGATTCTGGAAGGAACTACAGTTAGCCTTAGGTATGAGGCTGAATTTCAGTACAACATTCCATCCGCAAACAGATGGACAGTTCGAGAGGTTGATTCAAGTGCTATAAGATATGCTTCGGGGATGTGTAATAGAATTCACTGGAAGTTGGGATAGGTATATTCCATTGATAGATTTGCCTATAACAACAGTTATCAATCAAGCATTGGGCGCCATATGAGGCTTTGTATGGCCGAAGATGTAGAACTCTTGTGTTTTGGACATAATTGAATGAGCATAAAGTGATTGGTCCAGACATAGTAAAAGATACGGAAGCAAAGTTCGTAGTTATTCCTAAGAAAGGTTAAAGGTTGCTAGCGATCGAAAAAGTCGGCAGTCGATTTGAAAATGAAGGACATTGAATATGAAGTGGGTGATAAAGCGTTCTTAAAGGTATCTCCATGAAGGAAGGTGCTTAGATTTGGGAAGAAAGGGAAGCTGAGTCCGAGGTTTATTGGCCCATATGAAATTTTGGAGAGAATCGACCACATGATCAGCTGGGCACCCTCCAGAGTTAGCCAAGTTGCATGATGTGTTCCATGTGTCTACGCTTCGGAAATACCGTTCTGATGAGTCGCACATATTACTAGTGCAAGAGATACAAGTACAGAAGGATTTGTCATATGATGAGGAGCCAAAGGCTATTTTGGCTCGAAAGGTGAAATAGTTGCGGAACAAACAAGTATCGTTAGTGAAAGTGCTTTGGCAACACCATGGTAGAAGAAGATTTGGGAGCCAGAAGCAACTATGAGAGCACAGTATCCTCAACTCTTCAAATCAGGTATGAATTTAGAGGATGAAATTCTTTTTAAGGGGGGGAGAGTTGTAACACCCCAAATTATACCATGACAGTTTTATAACATGTTTAGGGTATAATAAAAGTAAAAGCATTTTTTTTTCCAGAATAAAATAATGTTAAAAATAAAATAAGCAAAACCCGTAATTAATACAAAAGTCAAGGGTAAATTGGTAAATTTCCAATTAAGGACCCAAATGACATAAGAATAGAAGATTGTATGCCAAAGTAGGAAATTGAATAAGTTAATTTTTAAATAATAGAGAGATGAGGGACCTAAATGCAAAAATTGGAAAATAATTCAAAAATGAGTTAAGCCAAACATGGCCATAACTCCAAATTGAGGATAAGACCAAAATTTGTCTCTCATTTTGGTCTAGAAAGGGGAGAGCAAACCAGAGAAGAATAGAAAAGAAGGAGAAGAAGAAGAAGAAGAAGAAGAAGAAGAGAAGAAGGAAGAATCAAGAAGAGCAAAGGTATGGAAAAGTATGGATTTTTGTATGGAATTGTTTGTATGGATTTTTTTATGGATTTTTGTATGGATATGTATAGGGATACTTGTTGGAGGTTTAGAATACCTCTTTTTGTGTAGAATCCTTGTTTGGAATGGTTGTGACCCTCAATGGAGGAAAAATTTGTACTGAGAAAATGTTGGGATTTAGGGGAGATGCTATCCGTTTTTTTTAAACCCATATTTGTTTTTTGCCATAACTTGGCCATAACTTATCCAAATTGAGTGATTCAAAATTCTGGATGAATTAGACTTCTAGGAGAACAAATATCCCTAAAATAAGTGTATCCAAATTTGGACTCCAATGGACCCATAAAATTTGTCAAAGTGATGCTCTGTTTTCGGGTCAATTCTAATACGGTTTTAGGTTCCAGAATAGTTTTTGTATTTAGGCCATAAGTTGAGTTTCACTCATCAAATTGAGTGATTCAAAATTCTGGGAAAACTAGTCTTCTAAGAGAACAAATCTCCCTGAAAGCTGTTTCAAAACAGTCCCCTAAATTGGAGTAATTCTGGTTGTTTACATCATAACTTGAGTTATACTCATCCAAATTAGGTGATTCAAATTTCTGTACGAACTAAACATCTAGGAGAACAGTTTTTATGAAGACATTATGGTCAAATTATGTCTTTTCATTCCCAAAAAAAATTGAAATATAGAACACAATTCAAGATTCTGTTCCTCGAAATTGTCCAAGAGCAGTTTTGATTGTTTAGACCATATCTCCCAAATTAAAAGTCCAAATGACATGATTTTTAAACCATAAGAAACTTAAGACATAGGGGTATATTGAGTTAGAAGATCACTTTCTCTAACAATCTCGTTTATAGGGTCAAAATTGTAGTCGAAAATGGACTTAGGAGCTGCCTAGAACTATTCAGGAAGAATTGGTTATAGAAACTGAAATTGTATAAAGGTTATATAATTGTATTGTTATATGAAATAATGCATTATATTAATATGATTATGATAACATGTGTTATGAAAGTTAAAGAGAATACACGCATAATTGTGTTATATGAAAAAGTGCAAAGTACAATTAAATGTTTATACGAGATTATTTGATAATGAATATCTCATAAGTATACATGATATCAATAGTTATTCATATATATGAGATATCTTTTTCTGATACCTAAAATATTGTTAATAAAACTGATTGGCTGCTTATATCCGGGTAGTTAGATAGATAGGCATGCCTATAGGGGTATCATCACGCAAAGATACTTACAGACATCGATATACGCCCGTTTGGGGCTGATGACTTAGATCCCGCTTCGATCATTATAGTGGCCCCAAGCCAGTCATACAGATAGAGATCACTGTCGCACAAAGGATAGTACCTTCGGTACATACAGCTATTTCGTATCCACTTGTAAGGTATTACGGTGCATGAAACATAAGATAAATGACAGAATATGTAAAATTTACATGACATGATATGAGAAGCATAAGACGTTTATGCGACGATACGTAAACAGTGATAAGTATGATATATGTAGAAGTATATTTATAAATGATATTTTCAAAGCATGAATAAGCATGTGTATATGTAAATGAATGTTAAAGTTATATGCAGTTGTCTAAAGTGTGATGACCCTTATTAGAGGTCATCCATATGTATTAATTCCCATTAAGCTATAAGCTTAGCACGGGTGTTTCATCTGTGTAGGTATAGGAGAAGCAGAAACGAGAAGTCCGAACACTCCACATCAATAACCAAGGCCAACACACTACTAGGTGCCCACTGAAAACCTCTATGGTCTATTTTGTATAATGTATATGTATTTTTTTTTCATTTGTAAGCAATGTAAATATTGTAAATGTTGAACTCTTCCTTATATAGAACTTGTATATATTATGTAATCCGCTGCTACAGGATATAATACAAGTTAAGTGTTTAACATGATATGAATGAACAAGATTAAATGTTATAAGATTAAATGTTAACACTAGGTGTCGAGTTAGGGGCGTCACATTATAGGTTGATTTTGTTAAGAAGTTGTAAAGAAAGAATGAGTGAGGATTGTAAATTTAGGTCAACCTTGGATGTTAATGGAAGTGATGTTGTTTGATTGGTTTTAATTGATTTAATGACATTACTTGAATACTTGAAGGAATTAATGGAATTAAAAGTTGAAAAGAAAATGATATAAGACGGAGAGGGTTAGGCCAAGAGAGGGTTTAATTGGAAATGCATTGGTTTGATTTAGTTTAAGTGAATCAATGGCATTGGATGAATTGTCAAATGTAATTGGTTGAAAGAAAATGGAAGAAATTCAAGAAATAATTATGAATGAGTGACATGTAGGATTTGACCACCTTAGGAGAAGTATGAAAAAGAAGTGATTAAATGTCTAATGGAAGGTGTTAGAATGAAAGTTTTAAGAAGAAGAATTGATTAAGGTATAAATGTAATTTTTGCTAAGGTGAAGGGCATTATGGGTTTTTCACTTTAAGCATGCTAATGGCTTGATTTAAGGTTTGTAATGATGTTGTCATGAGCCTTGATTTAATTGGAAGTGAATTGATAAGTTGAGATTAAGTTGAATAGGAAAATGCTTAAGGGTTGCTTTTTAATTTAATAGAAAGTATGTTATAGTTAATGATTCAATTGAATATTGTTAAGGTATGAATGTTAATGGATTTTATGGATAATGTGACTTGTAGGAGGAAGGTGATTAAGGACAAAGGTGGAGGTGGAAAGTTTTTAAAGGAGGAAAAAAGGCTTAAATAACTAAGGTGACAGAAAATGTAAATGTTTATGAAAAAATATATGTATTAATGTTTACAAATATATATGTTTTCATATGTTATAAATGTTTGAATGAAAAAGGGAATGTGGTTTTCTTGATTTTAATGATGTTAAGAAAATATGAAATGATTATGGTTTCCATAGTTTTAGAAAGCATGATTTATATATGTTTATATGAAAATGTTTATGAATCCATGCTTACCCTATGTTACAAAGATAAAGTTTAAAGGAAAGTCAACTAAAGTACTTTAATCGTGCATGGTACATGGAAAAGGGATAGGATTTTTTTTATAGAAGGAAGGGAAGAGTGATGCATATCGCCATGCAAGTGAAAAGTGCGAAAAGGTTACCAACGCACGATGTGATTTATTCCATAGTGCAATGGTATTTAAAAGAAAGGCACGATTTGTGAGACCCCGGATAAAGTAAAATGATAGACACGGGTTGCAAACCTAAGAATTTCTCTAGATCTCGGATAACGACGCGGGTTATACCGTTGAGTTTGTCTTGCAAAATCTAGGTACATAGTCGAATTTCGAGAAGGTCGGAATTGCACGTATTTCGAGACAAACAGACGAATGAGAGGGTGACACATGGCATGAAGATGCATGCCATATGGTACCTGAGGAGAGGACACTTGGCACTTAAGTGGAAGCCAAGTGTCACACTTCTATATTGCATAAGAGGATAGTGGTGGGAATGTGGGCATGAATGACATGTGGAATGCTATGTGTCATGAGGAGAGAAAGAAGTTAGGTGTTCTACACTCCAGATGTTATTCTCCACCTAAAGCAATTTGTTCGGTGGGAAGAGGAGAGAAAAAGGGAAAAAGAAAAGAGGAGAAGAAAAGAGAAAGAGAAAAGAAAAGAAAGAAGAAAGACAATGGAAAGGAAAGAGAACCAGCAGTTCTCTGATTAACAAACAGAGGAGTTGCAGCAGTGAACGGATATGCACTTCGAGAGGTAGGGGTTCTCTCCTACGCTGGTTAGTCTTTGTTTAAGAGCCATGAAATGGCCATGACGGTTAGCCCGAGTAGTGGGCTGGTTTAAAGAATAATTTCGATAGATATTGTTGTTGGTCAAATCGCTTCGGGTCTCGTAGTTTTCAAACCGCAAATTTCCGAACTGATCGTTGTAATCGTAGTTTGGGATCTGAATAGGATGATCTTGGTTGTGTACCGCGGCATGTCGCTTTCGAGTTTGAGATTGAACCAGCTTTTGTGTGTTATTGCTTGCTCAACAACATGCGCATTGTGTGAGAAAATGATGTTGAGATATATGCATGTCATATATATTAATGTGATGCTTGGTGTAAGCATGTATTATGAGTGTTACATGTAGTTCCTATCATGCATGTAACATGAGATATTATGCAAAGGACATTATCATTGCATGTGCACGGTCATCGTGAACGTGTGAGTGCATGAATAAATGTGGGTATTCCTGAGGGTTGTCCAAGAACAATGATTCGAGGGTCCAATAAATTATATCGGAGGTTTGCCCAATGAACTCTATCGGAGGGTTGTCCAATAAGGGTTCTCTGAGATGGTCCAAAGGGTTCGATACTCTGAGGTCAGTCTGGAAGGGTTTACTATTCGGAGGTGCAAAATATTCGTGAGGGTCAGTTCGACATCGAGGTTGTTCAGTGGGTTTCAAAAACAAAAAGCTTTTGTTTTGAAACTAGTTTTCATACATGGCAAATTGCATGTATGAGAGAGTCAGTGAGGACTAGGCATGACATAGACATTCATATAGAGATATGCATATTTTATATGAATGAGTGTGAATGATTTTGTGGATTATGCCATTGCATGTGCACTTAGGTGGGGAGTAGCCCTTGTAGGAGATTTTATCTACCAAGTATAGCTCACCCCATTGTGGGAAAATGATTTTTTTGTGCAATCGGAGGTACACCAAGAGAAGGCAATTTCATAAGGCCTTAGTTGGAGAGAAGATCTAAGATGGCTTATTGTGTTCTTTTGTAAAATTTCGGGCAAAAACCCGCTTTTGTTTTAAATTGAACTGTTGTCAAAGGTTTTGTACTTGTGATGTAAATAAATTGTAATTAAACTCAGATTAAATGTTTAATACAATTTGGTAAGTGTTGTGTCTTGCCTTGAAGGGATGTTGGGTTGCGTCTAAACCATAGGAAGTCGCTCTATTTCGATCCTATGTATTATCCAAACTTTAAGACTGATTTTTTTTTAGGAAGTAAAAGGAATTTGGCCTTGTTTCCTTCTGGCATATTGTAGCCCCATCAAGAGTTTGATAGGCTTTCGAATCACCCAACCTGGACATCTACAAACCCTAAGTTATGGCCTTTTACTCATAAGGGTCCGAGAGGATGAGCCGTGGCCGAGCTCTGGGCCGAGCTCACCTCGCAGCCGAGATCTCTCCGGGGCTGAGCCGACCCTTTGGGGCGCAGCTGAGTCAGGGTGGGCCGAGCCTCAACAAAGGATGAGTCAGGTGAGCTGTGTATGGCCGAGCCTACAGTGGGATGAGTCAGGTTTCGTCGAGCCCGCCAGAATGAGCCGTGGTATGGGTCGAGCTCGCCAGTGGATGAGTCAGATGCGGGCCAAGCTCGCCAGAATGAGCCGTATGGACGAGCCTCGGCCAGGATGAGCCGTGTGTGGCCGAGCTCGCAGTGGATGAGTCGTGTGTGGTCGAGCTCGCCAGGATGAGCTGCAGGAGTTGTGTATGGCCGCTTTGCAAGGATGAGTTGTGTGTGTCAGCTCAAGAGTGATGAGTCAGAGCGGGCCGGTAGCTCAACAGGATGAGCCAGGTGTGGCCGACCAACAGTGGATGAGCCGGTAGCCGAGCTCGCAGTGGATGAGCCGCGGTATGGCTGAGCTAGCAGGATGATCTCGTGTATGGCCGAGCTCAAGATGGATGAGCCAGGTGTAGCCAACCCACAGTGGATTTAGCCGTGGTGAGGCCGAAATGACCTCCTTTGGCCGGAAATGACCTTGTCTAGGGAATGAGCTCGGTAACGGCAACTTCGGACGACCATAACTTCCTCGTCCGAAGTCCGTTTTGCGCGTTCTTGGACTCTATGGAAAGCTCTCTGAGTTTGGAATCTAACCATATGCCTGTAGATGGCATTTGGTGCCCACATAGTTTCTGAAAAGTTGATCATTGCACTAAGTGCACTAATTACTGGAGTCTTGGATGAGAGGTACTGTTATGTGTCACTGCTTGATAATTGAGTGACACGTGAGTATGCGTGAATGAGGATATTGTATAGCTTATTGTAGGTTTCCCCATGGAAATATATATATATATATATATATATATATATATATATATATATATATATATATATATATATATATATATATATATATATATATATATATATATATAAAATAAAAATAAAAAACTCGGATTTGGGGTGTCACAAATTTGGTATCGTGAGCCTAGGTTTATAAATACCTAGTGTTGAACGCTGATACTAACAAGAATTTAGGGTATCAAGAAAATTTAGGTACACGATTACCTTAGCTAAATGGGCATGGGTTTAGATCATGCATCCATTGTGCATTCTGATGAATTGTTGCATGATTTTATGCTATATATTATGTGAATTATATGCTTGGTGAATAGTATATAGGAAGTATTGAACACTAGGGTGAGGAGTTAACCTTAGGGGTAAAATAAATAAATAAATAAGTTAATTGCTATTTGATATATGTAGATGGAAAGTCAAGGAAGGGGACGCAGGGGTCGCCCACGAGGCACACCACCCGCTTTTGATCAGCAGGCCTTTATAGAGGCTGGCGGTGTCGCAGCTCGCCGCCATTGCACAAGCCGGTGCAGCTGGGGATGGAGGACCTAATAACCCGCAGGCTATGGCACATCATCCTCCAAAGATTTAGGAGCGAGGGACCGATGATAAAGGCATAATTGGTTCCGACAGGCCGAGCTGAGGCTATGGAGATTACCTCCCGATGTTACAAAGATCGTACTAGCTACTTTTCGCCTAGAGGGTGAGTCCCGTATGGTGGATCAAGTTAGCCTCAAGAAATTTGGAGGCAAATGACATGGGAGGAGTTTAGAGAGCTCTTCATGGGCAAGTTTTTCCCAAGATCTTCTGTGACATACAAAGCCCGAGAGTTCCTTGAGTTGAAACAGGGGACGATGACAGTACTCGAATACGTGGCTAAGTTTACAGAGTTAGCACGTTTCGGGGATGATTATGTGGCCTCATACATAGCCAAGGTGAGAAAGTTCGAGGATGGTTTGAAGTTGTCCATCCGAGGCAAGATTGTGGGACTTCTCCTACAAGACATGGATTCTACGTCGCACAGCTAGCCATAGAGAGAGAGATAGATGATGCCCGAACATTCGAGATACAAAAAAGTCGGTGATAAGCTTAGAAGGGAGGGCCATCCTTCAGCTCTGAAAGAAGCAAAGGACTGCTCCACGAGGGTTTTCTAGGATGTATCGCGCTTCAAGGCCAAAGCCGTATCGGAAGGTTCCTACCAACAAGACCGATGACATGTTATCATTGCCATCAACCTGGACATATGAGACTGGATTGCCCACAGAGGCAAGGATCCTAAGGTCATGGGACACCTCGCTCCCGCCATTAGTGGGACACTCAGACACAAAGATGTTCCTTCAATTCCTAAAGATGGGCCAAGGGAATGTGATACATCGGCCCTGGTGGTGTGACACGGCACTTGGTTTGGCCAGACAAGACCGAGGCCGTGAGTACGGGTAGAGGTCGAGGGCGTGGGACCATGTGCCGGGACTTCTGGGACTCAAGGGCGCAGGTTATACTGTTACACCAATGCACGGAGCCCACAACCGCCGCCATACAGGGTATGTTCCTACTGTACCTACGGGCAAGAGTATCATGGATTACGTGTATTCATTCATTTATTGTCAGATCTTATGTGAATGTTCGCTGAAGGTTGAATCCTTGAAAGCTAATCGCGATGTGAGTTCTCCCCTAGAATTAGGTGAGGATTAATCGATATGTTGGGATTGTGAGTTAGAGATCCTCGTGGATTCTACTCACAGATCTTCAAGTTATGGACATATCTGACTCTTTGATGTCATTCTCGCATGGATTGGTTGATGGCACACCAGGTCGTCATTGATTAGATCGTGAGGAGTACTACCGCCACACACAGCTTATTCAGATACTTCGTGGGGATAAGCATGATGCCCACTCGACCGTGCATGACCTCTCTAGGTGGCGCGGATACTGATAGGGTCACAAGAAGCCTTACTCTCGGAGGACGAGGCAGGACGGGGTTTGAGTCTACCTCGGGTGATATGCGAGTTTGAGGATGTTTTTCCTGACGATTTACCGAGATTACCTCCCCAGAGGGATGTAGACTTTGTCATTGAGCTACACCCTGGTACGTCGCCCATTTCTATGACTCCGCATAGGATGGCGCCAGTTGAGTCATATGAACTCAAGGTCCGTGATAGACAAGGATTATTGACAAGGGTTTCTTCATTAGAACGAAAGCACTTCACCTTGGGGCGCCTGCCTGCTTTGCTAAGAAAAAGGATAATACCCCTTCTCGACCGTGCATTGACTACCAATAACAGGCGACAATCAAGAATCGCATCCTTTACCGAGGATCGATGATTCGCTTGATCAACGAGAGGGGCGCGGTGTACTCTAAGATAAACTCCGCACCGGCACCACTCGCTGAGGAGTTGTGTTAAGACAGATCCCTACACGCTCGTAATGCGTATGGGCATTTCGAGTTCACAAAGATGCCCTTCGATCGGGACGATCTGCACCAAAGAATATCTACGACCTCACGCATAGGGTCTTCCACCCTACAGACTCACTGTAAGCCGTGGATGATGTCTCTCGATCTACTCCGAGATCAGGAGGATCATGAGGATCATTTGAGGCCGTTTTCCAAACTCCCCGAGAGGACCATCATTAGCTTGTATGCCAATTCATAATGTGAATTTTGGCCATCGAGGTGAGATTTCCGACACGCCGTGGCTCTGGCCAAAGCCGCGACCATGAGAAGGTTGAGTCTGTTATGAGTTGGGAGAGGCCGAAGTCGGTCTTCGAGATACGCATTTTCTTGGGATTAGCGGGATATTACAAGAGGTTCATTGAGGATTTCTCCCGGTTAACAGCACCTATGACTAAGTTGACCTGGAAGGATGTCAAGTTAAAGTGGAATGACTCATATGAGAGGGCATTCCAGGAATTGAAACGGAGGCTTACTTCAGCTCCTATTCTGGTAGTCCCAG
The DNA here is from genome assembly GCA_016808115.1 of Tetrastigma voinierianum. Lineage (NCBI taxonomy): Eukaryota > Viridiplantae > Streptophyta > Magnoliopsida > Vitales > Vitaceae > Tetrastigma > Tetrastigma voinierianum. The sequence continues at coordinate 148,654 of JAEQBH010002936.1, read as the reverse complement.
AAAGGGGACAGGAGTACTCAGTGTACTATGATGCTTCCAAAGGACCCGGGCCGATGTGCTTTGATGCGTACCAGAGGGTGGTGGCTTATGGTTCGACAGCTTGAAAAATCACGAGCGTAAATTACCCTACACATGACACATGGAGTTGGCGGCCATCGTCTCACCTTGAAGATTTGGCGCTACCACTTTATACGGCAGGAGTTCGAGGTGTACCTGCACCACAAAAGTCCGCATATTTTCACACAGCTGACCTCAATATGAGGCAACGCAGATGGATGGAGTTCCTAGAGGATTATGACTTCACTTTGCATTACCATCTTGGTAAGGCAAATGTGGTGGTTGATGCACTCAGCCGGAAGTCACAGGGAGCATTGTATAGCTTCCCGAGAGTGGCAGATGCTCGAGACTGACATTGGGCTACGCAGACAACCATGTGCTTAGTGGTGTTAAGTGGAAGCTTAGTGGCTACGCCTTCCCTAATGGGAAAGGTGGTGATTGAAGTCTCGGGCGATTGTGATTACGAGGTGTAGTGTCATCGTGGATTGAGCGCTCTGTTAGGTATGGTGATGAAGGTTAAATATCCACACCGATGGCGCCTGTACAAGGGACTGCCGTGGTTCCCTGGGGCTGATGTAGTCGGGAGGAGATCCCCTCGTGGAGTTCCATTGCTCTCGCCACAGCTAGCATCCAGTGGCATGAAGATGTATCGAGATCTTCGTCGCCAGTATTATTAGAGCGGGATGAAGAGACACGTTGGGGATTTTGAAGTTCAATGTCTCACATGTCGCTGTGGGGCAAAGGCTACACCGTAGGGCTCACCGGGCTACTCCGCAAACATTGGGAGGTAGCGGAGTGGAAGTGGGAAGCATGTCACGATGGACTTGTGACTCACTCTACCACTAACATCGCAGACATGATGCGGTGTGGGTCATAGTGGACCTGGCCACTAAGTCGGCACATTTCCTAGTTGAAGCATGACCTTATTAATCGGAGGAATTCTCGCAGGCCGTACATACGAGTGAGACTCGCAGGTCATGGAGTACTAGTAACCATCATATCGGACAAAGCTCCTAGGTTCACGACACACTTTTGGAAGAGTTTCCAGAAGGCCATGGGGACATAGTTGATGATGAGCACCGCTTTTCATCCACGGACAAATGGTCAGTCGAAGAGGACTATACAGGTTTTAGAGGACATGCTGCGAGCATGCATCCTAGATTTCAAGGGTAGTTGGGAAGAACATTTGCCTTACAGGACTCCGCTACAACGCTATCGTGCAAGCATACAAATGGCACCCTCTATGAGGGCCTTATATGGAGGCCAGCGTCGATCTCCGATTTGTTGACTGAGGTGTGAGAGAGCTCCACCACTGTCCTCGATTTGATTCGAAAGACACCACCGAGAAAGTGGGGTCTCGATGACTAAACGCTCTCACCCGCTCACGAGCCAAGAGTTTCTCGCCGATAAGCGGCGATGACCTCTAGAGTTTGAGGCGGATGATCATGTCTTCTTAAAGGTGATGCCTAAGAGAAGAGTGGTCGATTCGGTAAGCGGGGGAAACTATCGTCGAGGTTTATTGGGCCCTTCGAGGTACTGTGAGGCGGGGGCAATAGACATCGATTAGCATTACTCGCCGAGTTTATCAAGTGTTCATGAGGTATTCCATGTCTCTATGTTCTATACACCTGCATCCAACCTGGCGTAGTGGACTCCGGGGGGCGAGCTTGTCATCGATGTAGATGGGACCTTCGAGGAGGGACCTGCGCGTATTATGGATAGCTTCGAGAACAAAGCCATGGACACAAAACCATGAAGAAGCAGCAAGTGTCAGGCAACACGTATATGGAGGAGGCAACATGGGAACGTGAGGACACAACGCGCATTCCGACATCCTTCCTTGAGGACTCCGGCGGTACATGGTTTAGCCATTTGGCATTTAAATGAATGTTACATATGCATGTGATTGTATTATATTTGGTGTGTGAATTTCAGATTCGAAATTATTTTAAGTGGGGAAGTATGCGAGACTCCTAGATGCAACATATTAATAATATTGCAAACCTGAGAATTTCTCTAGATCTCGGATGACGACGAGGGTTATACCGTTGAGTTCGTCTTGCAAAATCTAGGTACATAGTCGAATTTCGTCGAATTTCGAGAAGGTCGGAATTGCACATATTTCGAGACAAACAGACGAATGAGAGGGTGACACATGGCATGAAGATGCATTCCATATGGCACCTGAGGAGAGGACACTTGGCACTTAAGTGGAAGCCAAGTGTCACACTTCTATCTTGCATAAGAGGATAGTGGTGGGAATGTGGGCATGAATGACATGTGGAGTGCTATGTGTCATGAGGAGAGAAAGAAGAGGTGTTCTACACCTAGATAAGTATTCTCCACCTAAAGCAATTTGTTCGGTGGGAAGAGGAGAGAAAAAGGGAAAAAGAAAAGAGGAGAAGAAAAGAGAAAAAGAAAAAGAAAAGAAAGAAGAAAGACAATGAGCGAAAGAGAACCGCCAGCCTCCGATTAACAAAAACGCAGGAGCTGGGTGTTAGCGAGTCTGATCTCGCACTTCCGGCAGGCAGGGTTCTCTCCTACGCCGGTTAGTTCTTGTTTAAGAGCCATGAAAATGGCTATGACCATAGCCCGAGTAAAGGCCGTTTAAAGAATAATTTCAATAGATATTGTTGTTGGTCGGGACCGTTTCCTCGGGTCCGTAGTTTTCAAAATCGCAGCTCGAACTGACGTTGTACCGTAGTTCGATCTCGAACAAGATGATCTTGGTTATGTACCGTGCATGCTGTTTTCTGAGTTTGGAGATTGAAATCCAATTTTTGTGTGTTATTGCTTGTTTGAACAACATGCAGATTGTGTGAGAAAATGATGTTGATATATGCATGCTTGTTATATATTAACGTGATGCTTGGTGTGAAGCATGTATTATGAGTGTTACATGTAGTTCCCATCATGCATGTAACATGGAGATATTATGCGACATTACTGGGCTGCATGTGCACTGGGTCATCGCGAGAATCGGGTGTGAGTGCATGTGAATAAAAATGGTGACTAAGGTTATTCAGAACAATGATTCGGAGGTTGTCCAATAAATTATATCGGAGGTTTGTCCAATGAACTTTATTCAGAGGGTCATTCAATAAGGGCTCCTGAGATTTGGTCTGGCAGCGGTTTCGATACCGGAGGTCAGTTCCAAAGTGAGCCATTATTCGGAGGGTGAAAAAATATTCGTAGAAGGTTGATATCGAGGTTGTTCATCGGGTTTCAAAACAAAAGCTTTGTTTTGAAACTAGTTTTCATACATGGCAAATTGCATGTATGAGAGAGTCAGTGAGGACTGGGCATGACATAGACATTCATATAGAGATATGCATATTTTATATGAATGAGTGTGAATGATTTTGTGGATTATGTCATTGCCTGTGCACTTAGGGTGGCAAAGAGAGCCTGTAGGAGATTTTCTTCTACTCGGGCATAGCTTACTCCCGCTAGGGGAAAAAATATTTTCAAGTATTGAGGTACACCAAGAGAAGGCAATTTCCATGAGGCCTTAGTCGAGATAGGAAGATCTAAGATGGCTTATCAGGTTCTTTTTGTAAAATTTGCAGAAACCCAGTTTTTGTTTTAAACTGAACTGTTGTCAAATTTTTGTACTTGTGATGTAAATAAATTGTAATTAAACTCAGATTATATGTTTAATACAATTTGGTAAGTGCTGTGTCTTGCCTTGAAGGGATGTTGGGTTGCGTCTTAACCATAGGAAGTCGCTCTATTTCGATCCTATGTATTAGCTGAACTTTAAGACTGATTTTTGTTGGGAAGCAAAGGGAATTTGGCCCTGTTTCCTTCTAGCATATTGTATCCCCATCAGTAAGCTTGATGTAGGCTTTCGAATCACCCAAATCGGACCTCTACAGCCCAAGTTATGGCCTTTTTACTCGTAAGGGTATGAGAGGATGAGCTGTGGCCGAACTCTTCTGGTTGAGCTGACCTCTTGCGCAGCTAAGCTCTTCTGGCCGAGGTGACCTCTTTGGGAAGAGCTGAGTTGTGTGTGGCCGAGCTGAACTTTGGGCGTAGCCGAGCCTTCCCGTCGAGCCGACCTCTTTTGGGGCAGAGAGCCGAGCCGTGTGTGGCCGAGCTCAAAGCAGGATGAGCTGTGTGAGCCTCATGGCCGAGCCTCAGCGGATGAGTCGTGGTCCGTCGAGCCCGCCAGGAATGAGCTGTGTATGGCCGAGCTTAGCAGGGATGAGCTGTATGTGGCCGAGCCCACAGTAGGAGCCGTATGGCCGTGTCCGGCCGAGCCCAAGCAGAATGAGTCAGGTAAGGCCGAGCCCACAGGATGAGCCGTGGTGCGGCCGAGCCAAGCAGGATGAGCCGTGTGGCCTAGCTCAACAGGGATGAGCTGTGTGAGCTGTGTATGGCCAAGATTAGCAGGGATGAGTTGTGTGTGGCCGAGCTCAGCAGGGATGAGTTGTGTGTGGCCGAGCTCAGCAGGGATGAGCTATGTGTGGCCGAGCCTCGCAGATGAGTCAGGACCGAGCTCAGTGTGGGATGAGCTGTGTATGGTTTGAGCCAAAGCAGGGATAATCTCGTGGTATGGCCGAGCCTGCATGGATGAGCCGTGTGTAGCCACCAACAGGATGAGAGTCGTGAGGTCGGTAGCCGACCCTCCTTTCAGCCGAGCCGACCTCGTCTAGGAATGAGCCTCTAGTCGCCAACTGATCTAATTCAACTTCCTCGGGTCCGAACCGCTTTACGCGCTTGGACTCTGCACAGCTCTCTCTCGAGTCTAATCTAATCATATTCCCGATGGCATTCAAAAGCCCACATAGCTTTCTAAAATTTGATGATTTCACTAAGTGTACTAATTACTAGTGTCTTGGATGAGAGGTACTGTTATGTGTCACTGCTTGATAATTGAGTGACACGTGATTATGCGTGAATGAGGATATTATATAGCTTGGTGTAGGTTGCCCATGGAAAAAATATATATATAATAAAAAAAAAAAAAAAAGACCCCCGGGATTTGGGGTGTCACACGATGCATCGAGGTTCCGGGGCCATCGTTGATCGTGAGATTGTTTCCTCGTGTTCTTTCATGGGCCAACTGCGGGTTACCGTGAGGCGGGTTCGATATGATGGATTCAAAAAGGAAAAGAAAGTAAAGTAAATGTTTATTGAAATGATATGTTTATACAATTGTTTTACCCATTATATTTGAACTATATGGAAAAGAAAGTAAAGTAAATGTTTATTGAAATGATATGTGTATACAATTGTTTTATACATTGTATTTGAACTATATCTGGAATGAAAAGAAAGTAAAGTAAATGTTTATTGAAATGAGATATTTATACAATTGTTTTACATATTGTATTTGAACTATATCTAGAACGAAAAGAAAGTAAAGTAAATGTTTATTAAAATGAGATATTTATACAATTGTTTTATACATTGTATTTGAACTATATTTGGGAACATTATGAACTATATTAAAATGAGATATTTATACAATTGTTTTATACATTGTATTTGATCTATGACGAGGGCATCTTATCAACCCCAATAGTGCATCGTCCAAATCCATCTAAATGAAGGTAGCACACATTTTTACCTACCATAATGAAAATTTGGTGTTTCGATCCAACAACCTAATATCGTACTTAATTGTTGCCATTGTTGAAATCAAGCCTAATAATGCTCTAATACCAATTTGTTAAAAATAAACAAACTAATAGATAACAAAGAAAAAGAAAATATGAAAAAGATGAACACACGGATTTACGTGGAAAAACCTAATTAGGGAAAAACAACGGATAGAGGACGAGAAAAATCCACTATACTGAAAAATAGGGTACAAGATCGGAGTGTGGTAACTATTAATTGATAGAGCCCCAAAACCCTAAAAAATATACATAGCATATTTGTATTCCAAATCTAACTAGGGCAAACCTTATTAAAATCAATAATGGGCTATGGACTTTTCATTAAGAATTCGGGCCAGAAACTGTAACAAAATATATAAAATAAAGTTATATTTTTATGCAAAAAATATTTTACTTTTATATACAACAATTCTAAAGAGCCCACGTTGAGCAGTTTTTGGTATAATTGTTATACAAATTTAATACTAAACACTCGGAGGAGCTTCGGCCTTTTGATTTCTTTTTTCAAATTTAATTTTAATAAATAATAAATTGATATTTTCTGATTGGGTTTAAAAAATAGGCGCGCAGGCTCACTCTCCCATGCCCAAGACGCAGGATTAAAAGAAGCGGGCCCAGTACTAGTAATAGGCCCTTGATGACATCCCCCAAATATAGGCCCAAAACAAGAGCCCATATCCTGCAAATCAAACAAAATCTCACCAATAAGGAAAGTAGGATATTTCCCAATAACTGCTTATCATGTAAATCAAACCAAATCTCACCAATAAGGGAAGTAGGATAATTCCCAATAACTGCTTATCCTGTAAATCAAACCAAATCTCACCAATAAGGGAAGTAGGATAATTCTCAATAACTGCTTTCCAATTATCCCTTATTAATATAACAACGATAAAGAAAGGCAATCCTCCATCCAATAAGAGAGAATCCTTATCACCATCCAATTGGGAAAAACATATACTATAAATACCAGGCCACCCCATCAGTGAAAGGTACGCAAAACATTCGCCCTCTAAGCAGTCTATCTTTTCTCTCAGAAAGAAACTGACTTAGGCATCTGAAGGGCGACTCGGCAAGCCCCTACCGCCCTTCTTCTTCTTGTTTCTGCGCAGGAGAGCACGCCAAGGCTCGCTGCACTCAGCTCCCGCAGCGCTCAGTCCGGCCCAACAACCCCACACGCTCCAACCCGGGTCCGCTGAAAAGGCATCATCGGGCTGGCGCCTGCTCGTGGAAACGATAGCCTTTACAAATATAGCTTATTTCGCCATCATGGCATCGCCAACCCGCCAAAACACAAGCGCAGGAGTAACGGGCCAATCCACCAAGAATGTAGATCAACCAGCGACGTGGTCGCCAGGACCTCCACACCTTGGAAACAATGCAAGCTAATACTGAGGAGGTGGAGACACTCCGCCACACCAACCAACGCCTGATCGGAGAGTTAGAGCAACTCACCAGTGTGGCACCACAGAGGCACAACAAACTCGGGAAGGTCGCGAACATCACCCTCAAGATATATAAACTACACTCTCGGCATTCCCCGAGGTGCGGAGGCGGAAGCAGAATCCAACCGAGCCAGGGGGCATGGACCATACCTAACCCCTGGAGAGGAGGGCAACGAAGCAACACTAGGGGGGCACATCAGAAACGAGGAACTACACCCCCCTCAGCAAGGAACGGAGGAACGATCATGGGAGTAGAGGTTCAAAGATATCCAACAAGAGCTCAGCCACATGAAGGAAGTCGTCAAAGGCAGGGCCTCGGACTCGATGGACACCTTGGTGCAAAGCATCGAGTCACCGTCATCGGACGAGGCGCTCCACTTCCCCAAATAAGTTCGGGATGTCGCAAATGTAAGCGCTCGATGAAAGCAAAGATCCCGCCGATCATCTCAACACTTATAAGAATCAAATGGAGCTACATGCATTTAGACCCCGCATCGCGCAGCTTTCGCTATCACGCTAAAAGGCTCAGCGCTGGCGTGGTTCAATAGGCTTCCGCCATCGTCGATCTCCTCAATCGTGGCTTCTCCTATCACGCCTGCTTCCCACTTCATCGGGTGCATACAGAAGCCGAGTTATCACCATCGACCATAAAGTGTAGCCGTAAGAAAGCCCGAGGTCTTGCGTCCGTGAGATTCAATGCCGAGTCTCTCGAAAGCGTAGATATACCTAACGGTAGTTCAAGTCACCGCAGATTCATCGGCCGGGCTAGGAGGCACCAAAGGATTTGATGTTCTCCATCTCAAAAAACCCTCAGGCGAGCATGGCCGAGGTGCTCGCTAAAGCGGATAAGTACATTAACGGCGAAGAAGCCCTCATATCCAAGAAAGGACGCTCTTCAACCCATGAAGAGAAAAGCGGATCGACAGCCACAGTGGATTGATTCAAAGAGAATGGGGCAAGAGACCGAGAGGTCCCTAAGAAAGACAGAGAGAGCTAACTCAAAAGGCGTGGAAGCCCCGCAGATCGCCCGGGTCCACCTCAAACCCCCGAGCGGCGACGAGACAAGAGATATTAGCCTCACGTCGCTATGGAAAGCTCATTGCTCACCTAGACGCTCAATTTAGGCTATGCAAAATGCAAGAAGTTGATCTTGCTCATGCGCACGCTTAAATGCACAAATAGAGGCGGTAAAGCCGTGGAGCTCGTGCATCCAAAGAGCTCGCTTTGATCGAGCTCGACTACCGTCAGCCATGCGTACCCTAAGAGTCGATCGCCAGTTATTCGTACCCCATAAGGCCTCGCCGCCTCGAGCCCAAAGAAATTTCGCTTGACGAGCTCGACCACTCTACTCAGGCCATGCAGCCTAAGAGTCAGATCAGCTCAGTTATCCAAACACCCCACAAGGCCTCGTCGCCCAAAGCCAGAAATTCGCTTGACGAGCCGACTACCGTCTCAGCCATGCTCTAAGAGTCAACCACCAAAGACCAAATTTACACCTACCTGAGTCCAAATATCACTGATGAGCTCGACTACTCTACCTGCACCACGCAGCCCTTAAGAGTCATATTAGCTCAGTTATTCAAATCCCACAAGGCCCTCAACACGGAGTCCAACAGCCATTTTGACAAGCTCGACTACTCAAGCCAAGCCATGCACTTAAGAGTCGATCACCAAAGTTATTCAACCCATAAGGCTCAACGCCTGTAGCCCAGCCCGCCTTGACGAGCCGGATTCACTCTACTCAGCCATGCAAATTCCTAATAGTCGATTAGCCTGTGCTATTCAAATTTAGGCCTCAAAGCCTAAGCCCAACAAATTTCGCCTTGACGAGCTCGACTACTTCCCACTTCGTGCCATGCCTATCAGTCGATCGCCTCATGCTATTCAAATTTATAAGGCCTCGCCGCCTAAGCCCAACAACCTCGCGCCTTGACGAGCTCGACTACTCCCACTCAGCCATGTAGCCTAAGGAGCCGATCGCCAGCTATTCAAATTTATAAGGCCTCAACGCCCAGAGCCTAGCAAATCGCTTGATGAGCTCGACGATTTACCTCAGCACGCAGTACTTAAGAGTCGATCGCCAGTTATTCAACCCACAAGACCTCAAATACCGAGCTCCAACAACTCGCTCGACGAGCTTTCAAGTACTCTAATTAAGCCATGCAAATTTAAGAGTCAACCGCCTCAAGCTATTTAGCCCACAAGGCCTCAATGCCCGGAGCCCAACAACCTGGCCACGAGCTCGACTACTTACCAGCCATGCAAATCCCAAGAGTCGATCGCCAGCTATTCACCCCATAAGGCCTCAACACAGAGCCCAAATAGCCTCGCTTGACGAGCTTGACTACTCCACTGCCATGCCCTGGTGTCGATCGCCAAAGATTCAACCCACAAGGCCTCTACTGAGCCCAAGAATTACTTTAACGAGCTCAACTACTCTACTTCCTCGTGCCATGCACCCTTAAGATTAGGATCGCCCAGCTATTTAGGCCCACAAGGCCCAGCCAAGAGCCCGGGGCCAGCCTCGCTTCTCATGAAGAGCTCAACTACTCCACCTAGGTCATGCACCCCAGAGTCGGGCCTCAGCCTCAGTTATTCAAATTCCACAAGGCCCCGTACCCCCAGAGTCCAAAGAATTGCCATGAAGAGCTCCAATCCACTCCACCCAGGCCATGTAGCCCAGAGTCGCTTAGCTCGCAATTTAGCCCATAAGGCCTCGGGCCAGAGCCCAAGCGCAGCTCGCCTTTGAAGAGCTAACTACTCCACTAGGCCATGCAAATCTAAGAGCCGGTCGCCAGTGCTTTAGCCCACAAGGCCTCGCGCTTAAGTGGAGCCTCAATGCTCGCTTATGAAAAGCTCAATCGCTCAGCCTCGCTGTACCCCAAGAGATAAATTCACTCTCAAAATCAGCCCATGAAGCCTCAAATGGCCACTTTGAAAGCTTAACTGGCCAACTCAGCCATGCAACCCATGTATTAGTTTAGCCTGCACGATGTACCACCGGGCTTCCTCAAGAACTTAGTTTTAACGAGCTCGACTAAGGCGAGTTAGCCTAGGAAGCCCAGAACTGGGTCAGCCAGCAGAGTGTACCCCATGAAGCCTCGCGGCCGCTTTAAAAACCCAACCGGGCTCAACTCGTGCCATGCAAACAGACTGGGCCTAACTCAGCATTCACTTAGAGCCCAAGCAAATGGGCCACAGCACAGATTCGCCCAAACAGCCATGTAGCCACGAACCAAGTAGCCCGCTAGAATAGGCCATGTAGCCACGAGCCAAGTAGCCAGAGCCCAACAGCTCAGAGCCCAAAGAGCTCGCCCAAACAGCCACGAGCCACGAGCCAAGTAGCTCAGGAGCCCAGCAGCTCAAGAGCCCAATAGCTTAGTTCAAACAGCCATGTAGCCATGTAGCCACGGAGCCAAGTAGCTCAAGAGCCCAGTAGCTCGTCCTCGTAGAGCGCAACAGCCAAACAGCCGTAGCCACAGAGCTGGCATCTCAGAGCCCAAGCAGCCTCAGAGCCTGCAGCCCGGGCTTAAACACGCGATGGGCCACAGAGCCAAGTAGCTCAAGAGCCCAACAGCTCGTGAGCCCGGGGCAAGAGCTCGCCTCAAACAAGCCATGTAGCCAGCCGAAACCGCGTGCCCGTCAGAGTGTAACAACCAACAGCCATGTGTACCACAGCGTAGCTCGGGGAGCCCGCAGCTTAGTTCAAACAGCCATGTAGCCACGGAGCTGGGCAGCTCGGGCCACAGAGCGTATCAGCCTCAAACAGCTATAGCCACTGAGCCGGCAGCTAAGGAGCCCAATAGCTCGCCTTCTCAGAGCGCAATGTACCAAACAGCCGTAGCCATGGAGCCAAGTAGCTCAAGAGCCCAAGAGAGCTCGCTCTCTCTCGCAGCCGCAGCAGGCCAAAACAGGCCGCAGCCACCCGAGCCACAGCCTGGGGGAGCCCCAAAGAGCTCGCTGAGAGAGCCTAAATGTACTGAGGTAGAATAAATCTAAGGCGCACAGTCCAGAGACAAGCAGCTCAGTTTTCAAAGCTCGGCCGCCCAAAAAGGTAGAATAGCCCAGGAGCCAAGTAGCTCAGTTCAGAAGGTGCAACAGCCCAGAAACCAAGCAGCTCAAATTGGCAAGACGATAAAAAGAGCGATAAAACTAATCAAACCCTTCCCAAGTAGCCATGTGGATATCGCGCCTGATCTAAGAAGCGATATAGCCCTTGCCCACGCTCGCCGTAATCAAGGGCTGCGGCAACCGACCGGGTTTAAAATAGGCGCTACAGCTCACTCCCAAGCCCAAGACGCAGGATTGGGTGCCAGCTGCACCCAAGACTAGTAATAGGCCCTTGATGACATCCCCAAATATAGGCCCAAAACAAGAGCCCATATCCTGTAAATCAAACCAAATCTCACCAATAAGGAAAGTAAGATATTTCCCAATAACTGCTTATCCTATAAATCAAACAAAATCTCACCAATAAGGGAAGTAGGATAATTCCCAATAACTGCTTATCCTAGAATCAAACAAAATCTCACCAATAAGGGAAGTAAGATAATTCTCAATAACTGCTTTCCAATTATCCCTTATTAATCTGACAGCGATAAGGAAAGAAAATCCTCCATCCAATAAGAGAGAATCCTTATCACCATCTAATTGGGAAAAACATATACTATAAATACCAAGCCACCCCATTAGTGAAAGGTACGCAAAAACATTCGCCTCTGGGCGCCATCTTTCTCTCGTAAAGAAACCCGGACTAGCATCTGAGCGTCATGAGCGGTCGCCCCCCGCCGACCCTCTTCTTTCTTGTTTTTGCAGAGGAGAGAGCAACGCTGCCTATGCACCAGCCCAAGATAGCCAAGTCCCACTTCAACGACCCCCACACACGCTCCGCACTCCCGCCCTGTTGAAAATGCATCATCATTTTCTATTTTCCATTTATAAAATGATAACAGGGAGAGGACATGACAAATGATTAATAAATTGACCACATCTATAAGATCCATAACTAAATAAGTCTTCTACTTAAGTATAATCTTTTATACTTTAAACTTAAGAGGTGACATTAATCCATTTTAATTGCTCCATAAATATTTTGCGAAAAACATATTAATATGAATAGACTATCAATAGAACGGTCCTCTGGAAACCCGCTGCTGGACCTAAGAACAAGAGACAAATTTATCACCGCTTCACCTTATCCCTCCAACTCCGAATGCCCCTGTCTTCTAGTTCTAGTTCTATCCCCAAAACAAATATCGCTAGCCCGACTTATACTTTGTTATCATGCTAACAGGCTCAATTAAAATGATTTTATTCCCGAAGCAAAGCCCCAGCCCAGCGGTTTCTTTGTTATCATGCAAACAAGCCCACCAAGGCCTAGGCCCAATTAAATGATAAAATGTCTTCACCATAAGCTCCCCAAATAGCTGAGACCTCAAACTCATATGATCAGCTTAAGCACCACCTAACTATTATGAAAGAGACTTAAAATATTATTGAGAGAGTAGAGGTATTTATATACCAATACAAGGGCAAAAAGTCAATAAAGGAAACCCTAAATATACTCTAATACGCCCCGAGTAAAGGCACAACACAAATCTTGTGCCATACGGGAAAAGAGGCAAGACCGAGATAGAGATTTGGTAAATGCATCAGCAAGCTGGTCACCAGTGGAGACATCAATAACATGCAGCTCAGACGACTGAACCAAGTCATGAACAAAGTGATAATCAATTGCAAGATGCTTCATGCGAGAATGAAATACAGAATTAGCGGAGAAGAAATTGACATCGAGGTTGTCCGAGAATAGGGTAGGCAGGAACTGCACTAGTGCAAGAAGTTCCAACAACAACGATTTCACCCATTGCATTTCGGCAACAACAACCGCAATTGCCCGATGCTCAGCCTTAGTGGAAGAATGAGCAACAATGCTCTGCTTTGTAGAACTCTAGGAGAGTGGATTAAACTAAGGAAAATAAGAAAAGCATATGTGGAAATACGATCATTTACCAGCCCAGTATGCATAAGAGAAACCATGCAACATTAGAGGAATGTCGGCAAGAAGCTGGATACTAAGAGATCATGTGCCATTAAGATAACGAAGTAGACGTTTGACTGCTCCACAATGGCGTTCGGATGGTACGTGCATAAACTGGAAGAGTTTATTCACAATAAAGGAAATATCTGGACGAGTAATCGGGAGATGTTGGAGGCCACAAACCACATGATAGTACATGGTGGCATTGAGCGGCGCCATCGCAGTGTGCAAGAGAAGAAACCCGCATTAAGATAACGGCAGACGCTTCACCACCTACGCTGGCGCCGATGGTACGTGCATAAACTGGAAGAGTTTATTCACGACAAAGGAAATATCCGGACGAGTCATCTGGAGATGTTGGAGGCCACCAACCACATAATACTACATGGTGGCATTGAGCGGGGCAGTGCCATCGTTAGTAGTAAGAGAAGAACCCATTATAAGCGTAGAGACAGTTTGAGCTCAGCATGTGATGCTCGCTAAGATCAATAACATACTTTCATTGAGATAGTAGAAGACCCGTTGGAGTGGCCAAAACCTCAACTCCACAGAAGAAAGATAGCTCCCTGAGATCCTTGGTGGAGAATTTAGAGTCAAGTTGTTGAATAATAGTGTTGATAAAAGAGGGGTCACTACTTGTAATAATCCAATCATCAACATATACCAAGAAGTAGATGAGCACATTACCACGGGAGTAACAAAGAGGGACGAGTCCGTAGGGGATGTGACAAAGTTGAGAGAGAGAAAAAAGGTAAGGAGCTCCTGGTACTAAGCTCGGAGAGCTTGTTTGAGACCATAAATAGCCCTGTGTAATGGACAAACATGATGCGGATAATTAACGTTGAGCAGGCCTTGCGGCTACGCCATATAGACCTCCTCCGTGAGATGCCCATCGAGAAAGGCATTATTTACATCAAGTTGGTGAATACCCTACTTACAATAGAGAGCAATACTAAGTATAGTACGAACAGTGATAAGATTAATGACGGGATTGAAAGATACTCGTGAAATTGATACTTGCATTGTTGATGAAAATACTGCATGATAGTGAGAGCTTTATGCGTACAACGGAGCGAAAGTGCGAGTTTTTGTTTGATCTGAAACACCGGATTTTTGCTCACTATATTTTGCCCTTGTCTAGGGGGAACTAGAGCCTAGGTACCGTTCTAGATGAGAGCGTCATATTCTTCCTGCATCGCGGTAACCCACTTGGAATCTTGGATAGCTTGGGCGACAATGCAAGGTTCGGTGATAGTTGGAGTCAAGGCGGTGAGGCCAAATTTCGGGTTGGATTTGTGGATGGAATTTTTAAAGTGAGTTTTCATGGGATAATGGTTGAGGGAGGGGGGGAGGGAAAGGGTAAGGGGGCCGGACCCAACACTACAGCAGATGGGAATGACTATGGGAAAGGCATCGATGGGGTCGGGGATGTAGGTTGTTGGGAGGTTGGGTGGGGTGATGGGGAGGAACGCAACATTTCGGGTGAGCTTTGTGGTATGGAGTAGGTTAGAAGCAGGTCGGTGGGAGGTCGGGTGAGGTGATGGGGAGGAACTTAGCAGGTCGGGTGAGGTCGGTTATAGGGGCATAGGAGAAGCAGTTCGAGAGGTCGGGTTGGGTGATGGGGAGGAACCCAGCAGTTCAAGGAGAAGCGGGTCAGCGAGAGGTTGGGTGGGGTGATGAGAATGAGGTCGCGGGATAGTCTCTCGATGTGAACGAGGAAGCGGGGAGTACAAAGTCACTGTTTGTTACTGGTGTGATGGAGGTAGGTGGAGATGCAAGAGGGAACACATTTTCAACAAACCTGACATGACGGGACACTAAGATTTTTTTTGAGGAGTTGGGTAAAACAGAGAAAGGCACTTTGAGTGAAGGAGTAGCAGAGAAAAACACAAGGACCGGATTTGGGATTAAGTTTGTGGGAAGAATAGGGACGCAACCTAGGAAAACATAAGCAATCGAAGACTCGGAGTTTGGATGGGTTAGGAGTTTTGTTAAATAACTTTTCAAAGGAGGAGCTAAGAGAAATACCAACTTTAGGCATTTAATTGATTAAGTAGACACTCGTAGCAAAGGCATATGGCCAAAAAGTGAGAGATATGGATGCCTGATGTAGGAGAGTGAGACTCGTTTCGACATTATCTTAGGCGTCGAGTACATTATGTTTAAGAGTGTGGGGGAGGTGTAGTGAGATAGGTTATACCATGGGTCATGAGAAATGACTAAAGGGCTAAAAATTCGCCCCCATTATCTGTATGAAGGGTTTTAATGGTGGTGGTGAAAAAATTTTCAACAAGTTGCTTGAAGGTGACAAAGGTGGAATGAACATCCGATTTGTGACGTAACGGGTCTATGGAGCTGGTCGATATTGCTCGAGCTAGGTGTCAGATAAGGCCAATGACTACTAGGACCGGTTATGGTTCCTGTTGCTACGGTTGTGCGGTCGACGATATGAAGGACGTCCAGGAATTAACCGAGCGTGTTTGGAGTGGAGGCGAGGCGATCTTTGAAGGAATCGAAAGTTCTCGGAGTTAGGCCTTGTAATTAAGTAGGTGCTTAAACAATTCCCTCAACGTCTTGGGTTCCGAACTTGTAGGGCACATGTGATATGTTCGGTAAAGTAGAAGACCGTTCGTTAAGACATGGATGGAGAGCTCATCAAAGTCAATAGGGACATTCATAAGAGCAAAAGAGTCAATGTTGTGCTTGACATGTTGCATATAATCGGTAATAGTTCGATTACACCTTGGTGAAATTTTGGTAAGATTACAGGTGATGATGGATCTTGATCCGTCATACGAAGAAAATTTATCACGATCTTTGAGTAGTCCACCCATTTCGAGATGGGGTTGTAGTAGAGATAAGCTACTTGCGAAATTGGCGAATCTGGACCCAATAATTGTATTGAGGAGCAATTGGTCTTGTTGGAGCCAGAGAATATGATCCGAATTTGGGGAAGGGGAAGCAGCATCTGACAAAGTTATCAACTTTGAGCTTCGATGAAGCCCAGTAAATCATACTCGGATAGAAGAGATGTGAATTGGAGTCGCCACTTGGAATAATTCATGGATGTGAGTTTTAGTGGTGCCTGAGTGCTAACATTGAGAACGATTAAGTTCTGAGGCGGATTAGTCCCGTTCAAGACTGTCGGACCACGAGGAGGCAAGACGACAATGGTGGAAGAAGATTCATTGGCTATTGAGAAGGATAAGGCCTAACAAAGAAGGTGGATCATGGCGACGGTAGTATGACGGCAATTTAGGAGTTTTTTTTCTTTGTTTAGCTTGTGGCTCTTATACCAAATTATGAAAGAGACTTAAAATATTATTGAAAAAGTAGAGGTATTTATATACCAATACAAGGGCAAAAAGGGAAAGCATAAAGTCAATAAAGGAAACCCTAGATATACTCTAATTCTGACAACGTTCAAATTATTGTTCTAAATGGTAAACAACGTGTATATGAAATAAAAATAAAACAATATTTTTTGAAATTATAAAATGAATTAAAGTCAAATAATTAAATTTTCTTTCATTTGTAATATATTCACAATTAGATATAATATATTTCATTTGATTAAATTTAACATATTAATTCGTTTATACCTACTAAGATAAAAATAAATATTATTAATTTTTAGTTTATTTACAAGTGCATTTAAAAAATTTATAACTATTTTTAATCTTGATTATATACAAATTATATATTTATACAAATTCAAAATTAATAACTTTCCCGATTCAATAGTTCCGTTGATTCTAAAAGTATTGATTGGTTTGATTCTTCTTTATTTTTATTTTTGAAAAATAAAATAAAATGAATGAATAATCATTAATTTGCATAGAAGCGTTTACAGTTATTCTTGCAAATGGAAAGAAAAAATAAATAAAAATAAATAAAAAATGATATAAAGCTGAGGAAAATAGATGAACATAATAACCTGAATCAAATTGAATTCAAATTAAGAAAGATTTAACGTTTGAGTTTTTTAAAATATAATATAGTAGTTTTAAAATAATTTATAAATAATAACTGTTTTATGTGGAGATTTGTCTGTAACTTTCTCTACACAAGGGGAAAGTTACATATGTTATATCTGAAAATCATTTATTATATTTTAATAATAATAACTATTTTATTATTAAATCTTTTATAAATAATAAAAGATTTGTCTGAAAATCATCTGTTACATCTCCTTCCATATCTTTTGAGTGCTGGGGAATATTTTGCCAGCAGGTTATTATAGCTAAGTACCTGGCTGCTTTCGCCAATGGCGTCTGCTGCCATATATATTAGCACTTCTATTAACATGTATGTCTAAGAGAGAAACATGCTTGTGCATGGAGAAGTGCTGGGGGAGGTTTGGTCAATTTGATCTGATTCTGAGCCGTTGCTCTGCCCGTTTTAGGTCGAGTCTTTGATGTTGGTACTTTCCAATCTTTAATGAACGATAGAGTACTACTCCTGCGAACGCTCTGGTAGCTTGCTTCCTTTCCATTCCAGAGAGTTGTGAGTTCCTTTGGTTCCAGATTCCCCACTCGCCCCCGCTCTCTTTTGTCATTGCTTTCCAACATTTTTAAAAACCATTCACAAATTAAAGCTCATATTCTCATCTGATGCATTCATTGGGTCAACTTGTGCTTAGCATGAGCAGTGGAGAAATAGGTGTTTTAGTTCTTCACTTGCTCCTTGACACATCACGAATGAGTTTGTCACTATAAAACCTCTTGCACAGGGAGGTTTGATCTGGTCGGAAGGCATCTTGTACAAGCATGCATGACATACAATTACAAATAACTTTAATCTCGGGGGATATCTAAGCTCCAAACTTTACTCCAAGCATATTGTGCTGGTCTCGTGCTTCCTTGCAATGAAATCTGTCGTGCCAAATAGTACCCAGATTTTACCGTGTATTCCCCACGTTTATCATAATGTCAGCTGATAGAATCTCCTCTAGTGTATAGGCTGAGAGGGATGCTAGCAATCGCTAGGGCGTCTCTAGGTGAGAAGATTTCATCGAACTGTTCCACGTCCTACTCTTTGCTACTTGGGATCCAGAGGTCTTGAATCTTTAGATGTGCTAGTATGTTGTTTGGTGGGGTTTCCACTCTGAAGTTGTTGTCTTCCTTGAGCCATGGATAATTCCATATGTTGATAGTTCTGCCATCTCCAATCCTCCATCTGATTCCTTTTTTTAGGATGTCTTGTGCACTCCAAATTCCTCTTCAATAAAAGCTTGGATTAATGTGGGCCAACGGGGCTGAAAGAAAATCCTTAGCAAGATAGAATTTGGCCTTGAGAAGTTTGGCAGTAATAGAATCTGGTTTTGTGTTTAGGTTCCCATCCATGCCTCGCTAACATAGCTAGATTAAAGTTCCGGAGATGTCTGAAACCCATTCACCCTCCTTCTTCGGGCAGAGTTTTTCCCATCTAGCCCGGCTTACCTTTGTACTGCCATCTGGTCTAGCCTCCACCAGAATGGGTCCAATCTTTGAAGCTCTTTTATGGCTGACTTCAGGAGGAGAAAAGTGCTCATGTAGTAAGAGGGAATTGCTTGTCCTACTGCTTTAATTAAAATCTCTTTACCTGCTTGAGAAAGAATTTTGCTCTGCCACCCTTACAACTTTCTCCTCAATCTGTCTAAGAAAGCCGAAAACTTCCTTTCCGCTTCTACCAATAAGTGATGGGAGCCCTAGGTATCTGTCTGTGTTCAACTTTGCATAGACTCCTAAAATGCTCGCTATGTCTTCTCTCTTAACTTGGGAAACATTTCTGCTAAAAAAGATGCCTGACTTCTGAAGTTTTGAGGCTTATTTGCTTGAAGGTTTGTACCTCAGGGGTTTTTCTCGGCTTTGAGGATGGGAATCAATTGGGGTTTCGCTCGGAGGATCTAGTTCTACAGTTTGCTTCAACCGTGGTTTTGCTCTTTGTGTGAAGATTTTTAACAAAAATTTGAAGAAGCTTCTTTTGGTATGTTTATACAAAGATTTTTCCCCCTGTTTCTCTGTTCTCTTCATTTTTGTCACATATAATAGCCACTTGTGTGGTTTTGTTTCTTTATTCATAGATCTCTTAAAATTTTATTTGGTTTTCAAGAGAAGTTGATGGGCTTAGTCCTCTTCCTTCTCGAAGGGTCACCAGTTGAGGACTTCGTCCCTCATTTCCATGGAAAAATTGAGAAAGTTCATCTCTTTATCTGTTTTTGTCTGCTTATAGTTATTTGATGACACTTTGAATTGTTTACCATGAAAACTTGTGTTTATGATGATGACAAAAAGCCCCGGCTGTATCTTTGTTTCACGATGAATATATTCAGCAAAGGGTCCATTTAGGATTAGTTTTGCTTACAAATGGTAGTATATGGTATGACTAAAGCCGGTGAGGATTTGGGAGAAAGTTCCCGATTCACTATTGCCAATTTTAATAAACAGTTTTAACCAAATGGTGGTCTTGTATTTCTTAAGATCTTTTGCATCCCTTCACATTTAATCAATTTGATCCTTGATCGAATAATTCTTGACCAGTGATTTCAGGGTTTTAATTTCTTTGGTGAATCATTCTTGTCTTTGACCGCAGAAAGTCTTTAGTATCGATTAGGGTCAATATCCTCTACCTTGATTTTTTCCTCCTAACTTATCAAGGAAGAATAAGTTAGTCCAGTTTAGCTGATTATTTCCCCATGCTGAAGACATTTCCAAAACACACAATTGTTTTTATTCGGAGCTTACTCATTTCTAAAAACTACAACAATAATAAACAAAGAAAAATTACATGTATTCTAATAATGGTAATTGTTTCTAATCATATTATTTCTTAGATTTTGACTTGAAGTTCTTGGTCTCACATGGTAATTGTTTTTGCATTTGCTTACTGAATATTTAACTCCCCAAACACACAATTTCGGACTAAAAAATTAGGTTGACTTCATTTTCCTTCATCCCTACCTTTTCTTGATAAGATAATAAGGCATGTTTGGGAGTAATTTGATTGCTTTTTCTTGTTTTGATTTTTTGAATAGGCCGGGAGGAACGCCATAGATTTATCGGCCCATATACCTCGTGATGCGGGTTAATTTATTTGGTTTCACATCCTCCTGAAATTTTGTTATTTATCCTACTAGGTATCTTGTTTGGTTTCTGGAAAAGCAATTTGTTACACTTTTGATCTTGACTAAAAATGGGGATGGACTTGTTTGTGGTTGGTTTTATATCTTGGCATGATTTGTGCTTCTCAAATCTATTTATGCTTTACTTTCTCTATCACTATGAATAGGTAACCAACCAAGTGATTGTGAAGTTGAAAAATTAGCTTGTGATGCAGAGAACTACACTCTTGCAAACCATCTATTTTGGGGCTTAGGAGGAATAATTTCGGGTTTAATTTATTCTAATAAACTATAGTTGAGCTGCTGTTGAGATTCATGCATGGATACAAATAGGAAAGGACTATGGTGACACACATAAAGTTAACTTCCTTTTTGCTTGCAATGGTAATCCAAGAAGTGATAGGTTCAGCCCATTCACCTCCTTATGGACACCATTCTTTACGCTGGGTAGAGATTGAAATAAAGTACTTAAAGGTATGTCAGGTTAGAGAAGGAGAAGGGTTTTCTATAATTAACACTAAAAATTAAAAATAATTCATACAACTATGGTAGATCAATAATTTAGAACAGCAGAGTTGATTATGATTATTGAATGTGGGTTTTGTACATCTTTCCTCCATCTTGGGTTCACTTGAGCTAGTTTTGGTTTTTATTAATTTTCTTTTCCTGATTTGCTTGATGGCAGCGGTGGGTACGAGCCATAAAATGGTCTATGAAGTGGTGAAGTAAGCAGCTCTCGTGAGAAGGTTTATGAAGTAGTGCTTATAAAGCCCCAAAGAAACCTTCTTCTTATTATTATTAGTTTTGTGTATTAGCTCATCTTCTGATAGATAAATGAGTATTGCAGTATTGGCATGCAAAATATATTCTCATTAGGATTTTGTTTGGATTTCAGAATCGATGCAGCTGGTGGGCACATCTTGAGGTAATTATATGCTGCTGTAGTTGGCTTACAGGTTAATCCTAAAAACTTCAATTCTTTGGCTTTCATTTGGTAGACTTGTTTTTTCGATTTGAAAGGATTGATAGTTTATGGTTCTTGTCATATAGGAGATCAATTGTGTAAGTCTTTCTTTTTTGCTTTTTCTTTCTTATTTGTTTTTTTCTCTCTTTCTCTCTTTTATTTTTTCTTTTACTGAAACTGGCTGAGATTGGTGGGTGCTGAACTGTTGGCCTGGTGCCCTTCAATTATTTTCCATAGTGCAAACAGTAGTGGTAGTGTATGTACTTGATGTAGTTAAAGACTTAAAGATATCTATGTGACTTTAACATCCAATGTGCCAAGTCTTTTTTCTGCTATTTCCCATTTTTTTAATGTGTATTGGCAAATCAATTATCTATAAAAAAGGCTAGGTTTACTCGGTTCCTTTGTTTCTTCATTTCTTATTTTTAATTTTTTAGGTAATGCTTGAAAATGATTTGGATGGTGGTAAACACACTCGTTTTATCTTGGTCATGTACACCTTGAATAATTTATCTCTTGGTGTACAAGAAACCTTGAGGAGATCCCAGTTGGTTTTCCGTTGGCTTCTTAAAGGAAGAAAATAAAGACCAATTTATGCGGAATTTGCAGGCTAAGCCAGAGACAGAGAAAGTTTGTGAGATAGTAAGGACTCAACTGGTATTGCCTGCTGAGACTGAATTGCTCTGAATGACAACTTTATCAAGTTGGTCTCTTGGTATGACAATGAATGGGGTTACAGGTTATTCTCACAAACTGTACACAATTTTTTCATAGAAAGCATATGAATATACATCATTTGGCTCAATTTTTTCTTGCGGGTGTTGTGTATGTTGCCGCAACCGAGTGATTGATTTGTTCCTGCACATGGCCTCCACAAAATGAGGAGTTTTGGACCAGGAATTTTGAAGGTCAGCAAGGGCTCATAAGAAATGATTTGAAATAATTGAGTCGTCTCTGGCATAGGATATCAAGATGGCTATATGAAGAGGAAGACCTGCTGTTCATCTCTGGCATGGAGATGAAAATGCAATTGTGTTTATATTAGCAGCTTTTATATGGTGAAGGAGGAGATGCAGCAAAAGCAAGGGAGGAGTGTTGTTGTGAGGTGCCTAGATTGCAAGGGAGTTTTGAATCACTCACTTTTGAATTTACTTCTTGTCATTGTAATATATTTTCAATAACCAGTTTGAATTTTGTCTTTTCACCATCTTAATCTAATGTATTTTTGGCACTTAATAGAATCAGATTTTGAGAGTTGAAGAGTTGAGTCTCTTTATAATTTATAATTGCTGCCTTTATTTCTCCAATTTTATGGCAGGTATTGCAGTTTATGTCCTTTCAATTCTTTTTTGAACTGAACATATCTACATTGGAACATACCTATGCCAAGTTTGAGGTTTACAGCAGGCTTAATAAAATGTGTTTTATAAGTGAATTTAGAAAAAATGGATTATAAAATATTGGTGGACCAAAATTAAGAGAAAACATCAAATTAAAAAAAAAAAATCCCATAATATTTTTAAATACCTATACTCACGGTCGCATTTTGACCCCGACTATAAAGACAATATAGCCTCGGCTACATTTTGATCTCGACTATAAAGACAATATAGCCGCAGCTGCGTTTTGACCCCAACTATAAAGACAATATAGCCACAACTGCATTTTGACCCCGGCTATAAAGACAATATAGCCGCGGGCGAAAATAACCTTGACTATAAAGACCATATATCCACGGTTTATAAGTGCCCGCTACTATAGATCTTAAACTATAGTCGCACATCTTACCTTGCTCGTGTCTATAAGATTTATCCACACCACCTATAGCCATGCCATGCCGCATTTCCCTTCATCCGCAACTATATTTTATAGCTTTGTTATATAATATTTTTAGTCGGGATCGGTGACCGCGGCTATAGGTTTTCCTCCTTGTAGTGTCTGTTAGCTAAACCTTTGCTATGATCTTGTATAGAACGTTGAAAAGAGCTATAGGGCGTAGATACTTAACAAAAATGGGGTTGTCATTCTTGAGGACTAAGGCGATTAAGGTGTCATTCAAGCCTATCGAAAGGTGTTTGTGATGAGTAGGGGTCCTCTTCATGAGGGCCCCACCTCATTAAATGAAGAAAATAAAGTAAAAGAGGGAGGCTGCTCTTTGATCAAGAAAAGAGGCAACCACCCCTTTCTTTGATGAGAAGAAGTCCTCCTCATGAGGACACCCCACCTCCTTAATTAAAGGATAGAAAGTCTAAAAGGGTGGACTGCTCTTTAATCAAGAAAAGAGGTAGTCACCCCTTTCTATGGCTTGGTATTTTGCCTTTGAATAGGTAGTTTCTTCTTTAGTATTGGATCATTCGAGAATGTGAGAAGAAAGTAAGGTAGAAGAGAAAGTTGTGAGAAAGAGCAAAGGGTTCTTTCTTGGGTTTAATACGGGGTTTATATTGTAGCTATCTTTGGATAGTGGTAAACACTTGGTTATTCCGGGTTTATATTTTCTCTTGTATTGGTCTAGTTTTTCTTGTGGGGTGGGTGGTGAAAATCTATGTAATTGTACAAATTTATTACATAGTGATTTTTTTCTTGGTTATCTCATGGTTTTTCTCCAATAAAGGAGTTTTCCACGTAAATCCTTGTGTCATTTATTTTTCCTAGTCTATTTCTCTGTTCTGGTTGATATTTGCCAAGGTTGATCTCGAGATTTTTCCCAACAAGTGGTATTTGAGTCGGTGGTTCCTTAGTGACAAAAAATGTTAGCGATGAAGTTTGATGTTGAGAAATTTGATGGGAGGATAAATTTTGGCTTGTGGCAAGTGCAAGTCAAGGATTTATTGATTCAGTCCAGGTTACATAAGGTGTTAAAGGGCAAGCCAACCATTACCTCTGCTGAAGAGTTTGCAAGATTTGAGGCTCTAAGTCTACTATAAGTGATAAAGATTGGGAGGAGCTAGTGCCAATACCATATATAAGGCTATGTTTAGCGAAGAATATTCTAGCAAACATGTTTGGGATTCAGTATGGCGACTTTGGGAAAACGACCGGATGTATCAAACAAAAGTCTTTGAATCGGTTGTACTGGAAGAACAATTTCATACATTATGCATGGAGGAAGGTACGAGGATCTCAGACCACATGAGTATTCTCAATGGCAACATTTCAAATTTAGAGGCTATTGGAGTTGTGATCTAGTCTGATGAGGATAAGGCATTGCGTCTTATTTGGTATATTCCAACCTCCTATGAACACATGAAACCTATCTTGATGTATGGGAAAGATACAGTGATTTATTCAGAAGTCACCATCAAACTCCTATCTAAAGAAGAGGCAGCGGTGAGAAAATGCTTCCATGATTGAAAAATGCCTTTAGTTGTCAAGAAATGAAAGAAGAAGAATTTCGGAAAAGTAGTTTGCTAGGTGTGTGGATAATCTGGGCACATCAAGAAAGTGTTCAAAAGGTGGAGCTGGTTAGGAAAATGGCTCTGACTCCCAAACTAACATAGTAGCAATTGATGATGAGATTCTCTAAGGAGGAAATGTGCATCCTCGTGGCATGTCTACTAGTTGCCATGGAAAAGAGGATGTTTTAGTGTTAGCGGGTTCACATTTGCACTCAGGCATTGGTTTTGCAATTTTGTGTAACATGTGTGGTGGGAAGATGTTGATGGCTGAAGAACTCCAGGGGAAAGCGAAACAGGTGGAGTTGAACCATAGTCAGCAAGACGATCAACATATGCCGACGAAGAAAGTCTTGGATCTGGTGAAAGTTCTAAGTGTTTTATATACTCATTATGGTGGAGTATGGTTCTCAATTTAAGAGAATGTGGTATTTATTAGACAAAATTTAAAATCCTACTAAAGTTTCAGAATATTCCCACTTTTAGAAGAAAGTTATAGTGCTGCAACAATATAACAAGATTGGTGATGCCCTCAATGAAGTCGAATGGTGGAGTTTGATGAGTAAAGGTCCTCCTCATGAGGGCCCCACCTTATTAAATGAAGAAAATAAAGTAAAAAAGGGGAGGCTGCTCTTTGATTAAGAAAAGAGGCAGTCACCCTTTTCTTTGATGATGAGAAGTCCTCATGAGGACCCCACCTCCTTAATTAAATGATAGAAAAGTCACAAAAGGGGATTTGCTCTTTGATCGCGGCTGCCTTTCCCCATGACAGTATTACGCCTTATAATAGAGTAGTTTCCTTCTTGATGAGTGGATCATTCGAGAATGTTAGAGAAAATGAGTGAAAGAAAAATTGTGAGAAAGACGAGGGTTCTTTATGCGGTTTTAATATATGGGATTTATAGCGTAGTATCTTTGGATAATTAGTAAACACTTGAACAATGCAGGTTTATATTTTTATATTTTGTATTGGTCTCGTTTTTCTTGTGGGGTGAGTGGTGAAAATCTATGTAATTATACAAATTTATTACATAGTGGATTTTTGTCTTGGTTAGCCTGTGGTTTTTCTCTGGTAAAGGAGTTTTCCATTTAAATCCTTGTTTCATTTATTTTTCTTAGTCTATTTCTCTGTTATAGTTGATATTTTGCCAAGATTGATCTTGGGATTTTTCCCAACAGTTTGTGAGCCAAGAGGAGCATGATCTGAAAATGGATGTCCCAATAAGTGTCAAGTGCTGGTAAAAGGCTGGATTGTAGCTATCTAGTCCTTGTGACTTGTCGGGGTGCATCTCGTAAACCCCCATTATAAACTCCTCGAGTGTGAAGGGAGCTATCAATGTTTCATTCTGATCTGTAGTCACTTTCCTAGTAATGTAGTTTAGCTCTGTCATACCATGGTTCTCTTCTGTATCAAAGAGATGCTGGAAATATTGAAGTGCCACCCCACACCGATCTTGTGGTGCCTCCCACTAACTGTTGTTGTCATCCTAGAGTTTGGTAATCTTGTTGGCCCTTTTTTTTGAACTAGCTCTTGCATTGAGATATCTTGTATTTTTGTCCCCACCCTACAACCGATGGCTTTTAGCTCTTAGTTTCCAAAAGAGCTTTTCCTATTCAAGTAACTTCAAGAGTTCTTCCTTATGGGATTTGAGCCTTTGCCTGTCACCCAGGTCTTCCTTTCCCCTATAATAACTAATAAGTCAACATCATTTTGTTATAAGAGATTCTCTTTTTAAATCTACATATTAGTTTGCGACCCCAACTACTGAATAAAGTGGTACAAATAGATAGTTTGTTTATCACGTCGCTAGAGTTCCGTGAGCCCCATGCTTAACAGATATATGTGTGTGATCCAAGTCATTGTCCTTGATGTTCGGACTATGATCTCGTTTGGACTTTAGTGCAGTGTGTCTGAACTCTCCCTGTAGGTCTAAGTCTGTGCAGAGCAAATGTGATATATTTGCAACAAGAAATGGCATTTGATCTTATGATTAAACATAACACTTACATTCTTGAGAAAGATTCTTTTGAATTGCATAAGGTTTACGTAGACAGTTCAGATTTACATTGTTCTTAGCTGGAACAGTTCCATCTCACCCACCCCTCTTGAAACCTAATCACTCTTAGTGAAATTCAGAATGAACTCCCTTAATTCCCCTTTCTACAACATCGCACACCCATTTCCACATTACATCAATATAAGATGAAGAAAATAAAGAACATCCTCTTTCACCAATATAAAATGTGACCATGACCTCCACATTCTCTGCCATGGATTGACTTGTTCTTGGAGTTCCTTGTGTCTTGCCAAACTCATAGGATTAAATGTGCTAGATGCAATTTTATGAGTTTGAGGGTTACATTTCTCCTGAGTATTCTACCTTTTTATGGTTATTTCAGAATTCTTTGATAGTAAGGCCATAGACTTTGAAATTTCATTCCTTGAATCAACATGCAGTTCAGACTTAGCCCTTAGTCCCAGAAATTTCTTCATTTCCTTGGACTCTTTGTTCAGTTCTATTTCAAACGTATGTAGAGATCCCATAAGTTCTTCAAGTCTCATTTTTTTTTAAGTCTTTTGCCTCCCCTATTGCTATTGCCTCGTATGCAAACCTTGGTGGCAAGGATCTTACAGCTTTTGAAAAGCTTTTCTTCTAATATCTTTTCTCCAAATGCAAATAATTCATTGACTATGTCGCACAATTTCCCATTGAAGTCGGCAATAGTCTCCTCCTCACTCATTCGCAACTTTTCAAACTTTGATGTAAGAAGTTCTAACTTGGATTCCCAAAATGCATCGGTTCCTTCAAAATTGACATGAAGAATGTCTCATGCTTCCTTGGCTACTTTGGCAATGGAGATCATCTTGAATTGAGTGGGATCAACACCATTGAAGATTGCATTCGAGGCCCGTGAATTTTGGGTATAGATAGGGCGTCTTCTTTAGGTGTTTAGTTTGCTTCGTCATTGGGAACAATTTTCCCTTCAACATCAGTTTTGGTAGGCGGCTTCCATCATTGTAGAACTAATCTCCATGCCTGTTCATCAATTGACGTTATGAAGCCACGCATCCTCGCTTTCAAGTATCCATATAAAATTAATTTTATATTTATTTAAAATTAATATAAAAAATTATTTTTAAAATAGTTATGAATGATTTATATATATTTATATCGGTTAATTACATAAATGGTGTCTCAATTTTTCCATTTTTTATATTTTGGTGTCTCAACTATATTTTTGTTCAATTAAGTGTCTAAACTTTTTAAAATTTTCTATTTTAGTGTATCAACTTTATTTTTGTTCAAGTAAGTGCCTAAACTTTTCTATTTTTCTATTTTGGTATCTTAATTTTATTTTTGTTCAATCAAGTGTTTAGACTTTTTTATTTTCTCCATTTTGATATCCCAACTTTATTTTTTTCAATCATGTGTTTAAACTTTGATTGAAGACACAAAACAAGATGGCTACCAAAATAGAAAAGTAATTAACCCTATATATATATATATATATATATATATATATATATATATATATATATATATATATGTGTATTTATATATATTTATGTATTAATATAAAAAATTAATATGTTTATTTACCTACAAATTATAACAGTTGGTAAATAAATGATAAGTAAATATTAGTAGGTAATCTGTAGGGTAAACTGTTGAAAATTAATTATTGCCAATTTGAATGAGAACAAATAATCAGTAAATAGCCCTTATTTTCGTACACAAGAATTGTATCAGTAAGTAAATTTAGTAGGTAAACTATCAAATTCTTGTAGTGATAAGTATCGGGGGTTTAGTATTGTGGGTGGAAAATTAGGAACCAATATATGCATGCATATTGAAATGGGGAAGAAGGAGAAAAATGAGAGAGAGGATAAAGTATGTTGAAGGGAGGTTGTTATTGGAGAACAGGTACTATTTTTAATGGCAAGTACTCCAATCCCATCCGTAGCTTTTCAGCCAAAGAGCTTCAAAAAGCTATTGAAAATTATGATCGAAATCTAGTTTGTGGTCTTGGGAGCTATTGCACTTGGTATAAAGGTTGTTTGAAAGGTAGAGTGATTTTTGATTGTCATAAGAAGTACTATGCTAGTAAAAGACTTGTGTGCTAAGCAACAGAAATGAAAACTTTTCAACCCACCAAAGTGGGGATGTGATTAAATTGTGATTTGGTTCCCACAATCATAAATTTTTCAACCCACCATCCCATGCTCACCCTTTATTAAGTTGGACCCATCACTAAGTTGTTTTTAGAAATAAAAAAGAAACAAAAAAAAAAGAAGCCTGGGACTCTTTTGTAGCCTAGAAATAATATATATGATTACTGTATATTAGCATATAGTACTCAATTTTACAGTATCAGCTCTAACTAAATTGATTTTGTGTTAGATAATGGAAACATGAATCATACTTTCAATCTATCCATTGAAGGATACAGCTTGACAATCCTTTTTAATTAAAAGGTACTTCCACTATTCCCACCCTCCATGCATGATTAAAGCAGATGCCCTCTAAACTGTACCCTTAAAAAAATGAGTGTATATGTATAAAAGGATAAAGAGTCACAAAAGCAAAGGGCTGAATTATGCGAAAAGGCTTCATGGTTACAACGATCTACTCTCTTAAAAGTGTGAAGGGAAAGAAGCAAATGGTAAAAAGAGGAGAGATTGAGTTGTTGGTCTGAAAATCGTTATTGTAAACACCATTGTAGTGTTTTTTGAAAGTTATTCTTGTTTTCTTAATTTAGTATCCGTGTTTTCCAGAATAAAAAAGGAACCAAACATGTGCTTCATGTTTCCTTGTTATCCTTGTTTTTTAGAACAACAAAAAAAGTTTTCATAAACTATAATCAAATTGGTCCTAAATTGATTTACAGTTTATATCTAAATGAAGTATGTTCTTCCCTAAATAAGATTTGGCAAACAATTTAAGACTTCTAAGGTTGGGAAGCTTATCTAGTGACTGCATAGGACCTTCTACAAGTTCTGACCCTGATAAGGTGAGATCAATGAGACTGGTTGGGAATTGGGATATAATAGATGGATTCCTTAACCACCCGAGCAAGTAAATGTAGGATAGATCAGTGCTTAAAATGTCGTGAAATATCGATGATATATTGTCTATATTCTGGGTTTTGGTCCATTCCGACATGATATCGGCCAATAATAGTCAGTTGAGAGAAAAATTGTGAAAAATCGGACTATATCGGCAATATATCAGTAACACAACGATATTTTGACGATAATGTCAATGGGAATCAGTGCGTGGAATGGCACGCGAATTGGTGGTGAGATTTGATCATTGTCGTGTATATATGTCGATTTTCGGCGATATATCGGCGATATATCAATAAAATCACCGATATATCGGCGATATGTCGGTGTTGATCCAATGGTTGAGAGTCTGAGGATACGTGGCGAGATTACATTAAAGCTTTTTCAAAACCTCCAACGGACTGCAAGGCTGCACGACCCGGTGGACGTGTGATCAACGACCGAGATTCAATCTAGCAATTCCTTTAGGTTCCAACGATTCGTATTTTTCGCTGGCGATTGGATTTTGAATGACTGACTTGATAATGGCCCGAAAATGATTTCTAATGGCTAGATAGTCTAACGTTCGAATTTGATCAAAAAATCAAATCAACGACCAAAAATTCATTTTAATGGCTTTTTAACTAAACGGCTAGTCGACTCCAAAAATTCTATAAATAGCCCTAAAATAACTAGTTTTAAGTATGGCTCGTAATTCACCAGCAATTCTTGATTTGTGGAAGTCTTGGAGAAGAGTTTTTTGGTCAATTCTTGGTGTTCAAGTCTTTCATTCAATACATTATTTGTGCAATTTAAGGTATGTTTCCATGTTAATTAATTTTTTTTACATTTGTGCAATTTAGTAATTAATTTAAGTTTATCGTTGAATTAAAATTAGAATATGAAATATGAACATATATTATATTTAATTTTACTTTATATGTTAAATAGTTTACACATTTTATTTATTTTTAGATATTTAATATAATAGATTATGAATATGAAATTTAACAAATTGTTAATTAATGTATGAACACATTTTATTTAACTTATGATAATTAATATAACTTTATATTTAAATTGAGATTATGAATATGATAAATTTGTTAATTAATGTACGAAATGAACATATATTATGTATATTTAGATATTTAAAAATAACTTTAGATTTAGATTATGATTATGAATATGAAATATAATAAATTGTTAATTAATGTAAAAACATATTTTATTTAGCTTATGATAATTAATATAACTTTATATTTAGATTGAAATTATGAATTTGAAATAAAAAAATTTGTTAATTAATGTACAAAATATGAGCGTATATTATGTTTAATTTACTTTATATGTTAAATAGTGTACACATTTGATTTATATTTAGATATTTAATATAACTTTAGATTTAGATTATGAATATGAAATATAAAAAAATGTTTTAGTATGAACACATATTATGTCAAATGTATATGTTACACATTTTATTTAACTTATGATATTTAATATAACTTTATATCTAGATTTGATTTGAATATAAATTGATTACAATTATTTAAGTTTATAGGATGGATAGTGGAAGTGGAAGCACTGTTGGACGTCGTGATCCTACTTGGAAATATTGTACACAATTGAAGGTAACATAATGGCACAATATGCAATTATTATGGTATGGTGATTAAAAGTGGCGGGATTACTTAGTTTAAATTTCACTTATCACATACAGATCCCCACTCAAATAGCAAGAAGTGTCCTAGTGTGCCTCCCAAAGTGAAAAAAGAAATGAGACAACATTTGGTTATAAGGAATAAAGCCAAAGCGAAGAAAGATGCAAATATTGAAGAAATTCAAGTTGAACTACGAGGCACAATGGGTGGTAGCCATAGACATCTCGTCGATGATGATGATGATGATGATGAGGATGAGGAGGAGGAGGAGGAGGATGTCTATATGTATCCGGCTGACATAAACCCCTCTTAGTGGTGACTATCGAAGCGACATATTTGTGCATCAAAAACTAGTAGAGGAAATTGACAACAAGAAGAAGGGTTGCATAAGAGCAAGAAAAATTGGTAAGCTCTTTAACTAATTTTTATAGCATAAACAAATTCACAAACATTTCTAATATATATATAATTGCAATAGGTGAGCCGTCATAATCACATCCAACTGATCCAGTAAGGGGCATGCAAAGATCTCAAAGTGTGAGACAATTGGATCCATCACCACCTCTTGCTCCATCATTATACAAATCTTCGACAGTAAGACAAAAGAGTATTAAAAATCTTTTCAAAGGAGTTGTAATCCAAGAAACGATAGGCCAATTAGTCAGTAAATTCTTCATATATGATGCAAGAGCTTCTACAACATATATTGGAAATTCGATCTTAATTATGAAAATTTTAGATTCGGAGGTACGTAGCCTTAGAGACACGAATATATTTTAAATCCAGTACTTGAACGTTAATATTTTGATTTAGAGTTGTTTTATTTTAGAAAGATTTGTTCTCCAAGTCAAAGTAGTAGTTGCTTTATTTAATTTAGAAAGTTTGTTTTCCTAGTAGGAGTTGCTATTTATTTTTAGGAATTGCTTTATTTAAACTAGAAAGTCTTTGTTTTCCAAGCCAAAGTAGGAGTTTCTTTATTGGATTTAGCAAGTATGGGGCTATATATACCCCTCCTAATGTAGTCATTTGGCATAATTAGTTCAAGTTTAATAATATTTTCAGATTTCTCTTTTTAAGAGTTCTCTTGTTCTCTTATCTCTTGGGTGGATTTCCTTGAGTGACGAGTTCGTTGCTTCTTATACAGAGTGGATTCCTTGGGTTTTCAAATATCCTCTTTTGTTCTATAATCTCTTGAATTAGAGTTACTTGGAGTGTAAGTTCTGTGACTTTCAGGTGTTTGGATTCTTAGTGGTGAAGTAAGTACCTAATATTCTATAACCTCTACTCATCTCATCATCTTCTCTTTAACTTTCAAATCTAATTCTCCAACCAAGCCCAAAACTTTCAATCTGGTTCCATACTTCCAAAACCTTTCCATACTTTGTTTCACTTCAAAAGCCATCATCCCTAACCTTAAAAACCTAAAATTCATAGATAGCCCTACTTTACCTTAGAAAAACCCCTAAAACTTCAAACTAGCTCAAAAATAAAAGCTGTTTTGCATCAAGTAAACCAGACAACACAAACCACAAATCATTCATTTCTGTAACCTTTACATTATCATATAAACTGAAGCTAAGCCCTATAACCTTCAAGGACAATACACTATCCACTTATCTGTTAAGTTAGCCCGACCCTAACTACACCCATATGGAAAATATCTATTCTGATTAAATCTTATAAAGTGGTATCGAGCTCATGGATTTGATGAAACGATCATATCAGAAAAGACATGATTTTACAATACAGATTATAATTGGCAGTTAAGTTGATACAAATATCAAAAGCAGCCTATTGCTGATCTTGAGACTCTTAGCTCAGCATCTACACAACAAACTTGAGGCTTTATGAAGAGATCATAATTCTATGGAGAACTTGATGGAAGGGCTACAATGATAGTCAAGGAGGAAAATTTTGATTTTGAAGAGACTTTTAACTAGTCAACACTTTTGGGTACAAGCTAAAGACACATATGCATGATACTATGATAGGAGATATGATGGCCACTACCGAAATGATGAGTACTATGAGAGGCGTGGTAACAATGATGAAGGCTTAAGATTCAATCCAAAACTTAACATTCTAGAATTTGATGGAAGAATGGATGCTTATGAGTTTTTTGATTGGCTTAATATGGCGGAGCATGTCTTTAGGTATTTTGACCCTCCTGAGCATAAAAAGGTGAAGTTGGTAGCTATTAAGATGTGCAAGAATGCTTCTATTTGGTGGGAAAACTTGAAGAGGCAGTGTGAAAGAGATGGTAAAAAGAAGATCCAAACTTGGGAAAAGATGAAGAAATAACTAAAAAGGAAGTACCTTTCCTTTAACTATCGCCAAGACATCTACCTTAAAATTTAGAATTTTAAGCAACAAGATTTGAGTGTGGAGGAGTATTCGACTAAGTTTGTAAAGTTGATTATCAAAGAAGACTTGCAAGAGGCCAAGGAAATATGCATAGCCCACTACATTATTGGTTTGAGATATGATATTGCTAGAGTTATTTGTTTGCAACCATACCATAGTCTTCAAGATGTGATGAAACTTGCTTTGAAGGTTGGGGCTAAAAAAAAGTATGGAAATTCTACTACAAAGGCTGTGGCTAATGAAGGTTTGTTGAGGGTTCTAATTCTTGGAATCCTAGTGGTACTAAAACTACCCCCACTCAAGTAAAGAGTGAAGACAACAAGAATTGACTTCTAAGTCAAATATGTGTTTTAAGTGCCAAGGATTGGGGCATATTGATTCTGATTGTCCTAACCAAAAAGTGATTGCCCTAATTGAGGAAGATAAAGCCAAGGAAGAAGATGTCGAACAAGTAATCGAATCTAACCTTGTCCAAGAAGACGAGGAGAAAATTCACTGCTGTCAAAATCTGAGTTGGATGTTGAAGTAGTCGAATCTAACCATATACAAGAAGATGAGAAGAAGAGTTCACTACTATCAAATTTTGATTTGGAAATTAAACATGTTTTAGATGTGACGACTTTGATTGTTGAAGGAACTGAAAGTGAAAAGGAATTCTCGCAAGAAGTGAAATCGATTATAGAATTTGTTGATGTAACGCTTGAAGAAATACCACATGGTTTGCCACCTATGAGGGATATCCAACATCAAATAGACCTCATACCAGGTTTGGTTTTTCCTAATAAGCTAGCCTCTATAATGAGCCTTAAGGAGCATGAAGAGCTTAAAACACAAGTGGATGATTTGCTTGACAAAGGGCTTGTTCAAGAGAATGAAAGTTCTTATGTGGTTCCCATTATGTTGGTGCATGAAAAAGATGGATCTTGGAGCATGTGTTTTGATATGCAAGCTTTCAACAACTTTTTGATTCACGAGGAAGTAAGATTCAACATTGGGCAAAGAGTGGAGCAATATGAAAAACAAGCAAATGAAGGTTATCAAAGATTGGTATTTGATCTAGGAGGATGGATTCGGTTACACATGATAAAAGAGAGGTGTTCCAAGTTGCACACAAGAATAGATGGTCCTTCCAAGATTATTAAGAAGATCGAAAAGAATGCTTACAAGTTGGAATTTCCCGATGACAACAATATCTCGCCTACATTAAATGTCAAGGATTTGAGGCCTTATCATGGTGAAGACTTGAGGGCAAGTCTTTTTTTTTTTCCCAACTATGGGGGATTGATGCAGGAGCTTCTATAACTTACATTGGAAATTTGATCTTAATTATAGAAAATTTAGATTCGGGAGGCTGAGAAACCTTGGAAACACAAAATATGTTTCTAAATTCAAGTATTTGAGTCTTGTTAATATTTTGATTTGGCGTTGTTTTATTTTAGAAAGATTTGTTCTCCAAGTCAAAGTAGTAGTTGCTTTATTTAATTTAGAAAGTTTGTTTTCCTAGTAGGAGTTACTATTTCTTTTTAGGAATTGCTTTATTTAAATTAGAAAGTCTTTGTTTTTCAAGTCAAAGTAGGAGTTTCTTTATTGGATTTAGAAAGTATGGGGCTATATATATGCCCCCTAATGTAGTCATTTGACATAATCAGTTCAAGTTTGATAATATTTTCAGATTTCTCTTTTTAAGAGTTCTCTCTTGTTCTCTTATCTATAGGGTGGATTCCCTTGAGTGGCAAGTTCGTTGTGTCTTATCGCTAGGTGGATTCCTTGGGTGGCGAAGTATATATCTTGTTCTCTAATCTCTTGGATGGATTTCTTTGAGTGGCGAGTTTGTGGCTTCTTATCTCTTGATGGATTCCTTATTGGTGAAGTAAGTACCTATCCTTCTATAACCTCTACTCATCTCATCATCCTCTCTTTTTAACTTTCCAAATCCAATTCTCCAACCACAACCCAAAACTTTCAAAATCTGGTTCCATACTTCCAAAACCTTTCCATATACTTTGTTTCACCCTAGAAACCATCATCCCTAACCTTAAAGAAACCCCAAATTCGTAGATAGCCCTAACCTACCTTAGAAAAAATCGAAAACTGCAAACTAGCTCAAAACAAGGCTGTTTTGCATCAAATCAAACCCGGACCTTTCCAAACTTAAAATCTTTCATTCTCAACCTTTATTCCATCATATATAAACCACAAATAAGCCCTATAACCTTTGAGACAAGACCTATCCCTTATTCATCAAAGTTCTAGCCCATAACCTTAACTTACCTAAAAGCCCTAGATCATCCATCACGGTCCCGTCCTTACATCAATATATGAGAGTGTTGCGCCTCACAAAGCAGACTCTCACCACTTCAAGAACATTATTGTTGGTGCACAACAAGTTGGTATGTGAAAATAAGTTTTCAATTTCTAATAACATTATTATCTTACATTATAGTTGCAAACCAATAATTATTTACTTTAACTTGTAAGCATGAGAATAGAGCCATCCTCTCCATATGAAATCAAAACAAATATTTGAATATGGAGTATAAAGACATGGAAGATTATGTGAATCTCCAAAGGGAGAAATGGAAGACCTATGGGTGCACAATTATGTGTGATTGATGGACCGGTTCCACGAAATTAAGCATCATTAATTTCATGGTATATTGTAAGGGAAGTACAATTTTTCTTAAGTCCGTTGATGCATCAAAGAATATCAAAGACAACAAATACATTTATGGTTTGTTGAAGGACGTGATAAAGGAAGTTGGTAAAGCAAATGTTGTGCAAATTGTTACAGACAATGGATCAACATTTGTGAAGGCTGGGAAATTGTTAATAAAGAAGTACAATTTATATTGGACTTCATGTGCAGCACATTGCATCGACCTTATGTTTGAAGATATTGGTAAAAGAGAAAGTGTTTTGGACTTGATTATCAATGCATGAAAGATCACCAACTTCATCTACAATCATGGTTGATTGCTTGCAAAAATGAGAAAGGTTTGCAGTGGAGATATTGTGTGTCCGGGGGCAATAAGATTTAAGACAAATTACATCGCCCTAGAAAGTCTTCTAAAAAAGAGGGTTGATTTGAAGAAGATCTTTATTAGTGATGAATGGGCTTCTCACAAGCTTAGTCGGACGACCATTAGACGTGAGGTTGAAGGATTCATGTTTAATCATGTATATAGGGAGAAGGTCTCTAACCTAGTGTGAATCGATGAGGCACTATATACAGTTCTTCACATTGTTGATTCTGAAGTCGTCCCAATAATGCCATTTGTGTATGAGTTGATTCGAGTAATGAAGCAAAATTTACATGAACTCAAAGCTAAAGATTGGGTCAAAAAATCATCGCAGATCGTTAGGATAAAACCCTCAAACATCCTCTTCATGTAGAAGGTAACTAAGGAATATCATAATTACTTTTAATGCATATTATTTTCCTTTTATCACATATGAATTCTAAATCACTTTTGTAGCATATTATTTTAATCCAAGATTTCAATGTAGACCTGGAGTTAGTAGTGACTCTGAGCTACTCCAAGTTGTTCACGAAGTATTTGGAAAATTATCTTCTACTACTGTAGGCCTTTGTAATTTTGAAAATGAGGTACATCAATAGGCTATATTTCTAATTAATTGATTCAATTTTTGTGGTTACATTGACACATATATTGATTTGACAAGTTCATTTTGAATTCACAACTTATAATGTTTCGAGATGCGGGAATTCGTGATCGGCAGTGATAACATCGAGATTTAAATGGTTCTGCATGGTGAGTGTTATTTCTCATTAAAAGTTTAAAAGTAAATTCCATTACCATGTTACTATTAGATTTTGAATGCTAGTAATTTTTATTGCTACTTAATGGTGGTTTATGTATGGAAACCACGCTCCCACATTAAGGAATTTGGCCCTTAAGGTTCTTTCCCAAACTACATCATCTTCAGCATGTGAGCGAAATTGGAGCACATTTACTTTGATCCATACAAAACAAAGAAATCGGTTAACTTACCGTCGACTCCAACAATTGCTTTTTTGTTACTACAACAAGAAACTAAAGATACGAGATATGCAAGCAGAGACCGATAAAGTTGTCAAACCCCAAAAAAAATTTCATTTTTTTTATAAATACTCAATATATATTATGGAGATAAAAGATTGTTGAGCTTCAAATAAATTTATACAATATACGATTGTAAGAGAAAACCTATTATAAACAAGATGCATCCATTGAAAACCTCATAACATTAATTATACAAAAGGTACTCCAATTCTTGTGAAAACAACCTGGACTTTGTTCTTTCACACACTTTACACATTCTAAATCCCTTGGTTCTCTTAGGATAGCCCACATTAACAAGTGTACAAAAGTGACATATATTACATATTTCAACAAAAAGGTGAATTTACAAAGGCCAAAGCCTCAAAATCTCAACACGAGTAAACACTGCACCCAAACACGAATCCAAGCAAAGCTCAATCACTAGTTCTAGTAAAAGTTCTCATACCTGCATCTAAGGGTGGAGGAAAGATAGGGTGGTGAGTTCACAACTCAATAGAAAACATTATAACCATTCTATGCACACCCTTCATGCTTCAATTAAACATATATCAATATGCATGATAAACATTTGTAACCATAAACAAAGTATGAAGTAATATCAAATATGCATGGTAAATGTCTCTCATCATCTCGTCCATTCTCACCGATCGTGACATATTCTCTTCCACTGAGATATCAGTTTATTGCCGTGACTATATATCATCAAAATAAACTGTGAGTCTGTATAGTAGTGACTAACACGGGTCGCGTCAGATTGCTCTTATCGTGATGGGATTAAGGTGAAGATGACCTGATGGATTGACAAAGCGAGATGACCTCAGTGTGCTGGGACTATCTCGTTTAAGTGAGATTAACTACCTTCCTTTACCTAGGTTTCTTCCTCGAGGGTTTAGGGATTTTCACCTAAGGACCCATGGTCCCACATAATAATAATATATCGGAAGGTAACACTGTGCTTATCAACAATATCTTCCATCATCCGTATAATCTCTGAATAAGAATTGTCAATGCTCAAATCATCCTTGATGCGTAACCAAACCGTACCAATAACCATATCACACGAAACTTCATACTTACACAATGAACATCATGACAAAATAACATGTTTCATAAATCCAATCAATTATTAAGATTGCAATATATTTAATGGAAACCATCAAAGATAAACAATAGAATGGTATAAAATTCTCTACCTTTCACCGAAGTCTCATTTTCTTCTACGTAGACAACTCTTTTTAATTACAAGGAACTAAAATAAAAGAATGGAATTCAGGTTATGGTACTTCCTTCTTAGCTCATATTATCAATTTAATGTTGTTAGTTTAAAACCCCAAATTTTCTAATCTTACCTAATGCCTTTCAAATCAAATTTAAGTTATGCATTAACTACTTTATTTGCTCATAATCTTCATCTATTAGCAATTAAGAGTATACCCAAACTTAATTAATCACATATTTCTTTCCAACTAAAGTAACCTAACAACAACCAGCAAAACTTTCTTTACAAAGAACTAAACTCAAATTACTTGTAATCCTAATTAACTTAAAATCTAAATACATAATATTATGATTAACACTAGGTAGCATGGAATTAGTATAAACTAAATTTACCATTAACATCCATCACCAACTAATAACCTAAACTAGCAAAACCCACTACTTATTCTTCTTCCTCACAAAAATTTGCACTCCCTCTAAAACTCTCTCTAAACTTCCAGATTTTATATAAAAAAAATGGCTAAGAATAAACACTAATACAAACTAAAACATTTTTTTTAAGACTAGATCTACCATTAATAACTCTTTAGAAATCTAGAACAAAAAAAAAAATAAATAAATACTAACCTTATGTTTTTCAAATGAAGCCCTCCCTTTCTCCAAGCTTCCTTCCCCTTCCTCTAACCCCAATTTTCAAGAAGATAATGTTGGGAAAAGCTCTACCAACCTTTAAATATCTCCCACGTAGTGCAACATGTGTTGGCATGCTTAGAAGTTGCCACCTACTTAGTGCAACATGTGTTGGCATGCTTAGAAGTTGCCACCTAACCATGCCCTTACTCATTTTGTTTATTAGTCCCTCTTTTGCTAGCTATTAGTGTTTTGTAATTGCCAACTAGTCCCCTTTAGTTCTCTTAACCATAATTATTTCCCAAAATGTTAATTTTGGAATGTTTGTCAACATTTGAATTAGAATCTAATCTTAATATAAGATTAATGCATAATAAAGCACAAGATGCCTTAACCTAATTTAAGCCTCTATTTAAACATATTTAGTCAAGATAAATATAATAGAAATATTATGATAGTCATATTTACTTATTTTGTTAGTACCGGGTATTACAAAAGTTGTTGAAAAGGATTACCTTAATTTACTCGACATTTTGTTTCTAGTTTATAAAGCAAGAGGATAATCAATTATTCAAATGGGCTAGGACTCATCAATTTAGATGATGAAAATGGAAATCCTGGATTCACTTAAATGCCATACATGTTTGAGAAGGTGCTGATGTTTGAGTGGGTTCTACTTAAATAAGTGTCTATAGTGAAAGCCTACCAAGACACTAGAGATTGATTTCAGCCCGTTGTCACTTCTCGACCCTCTTTTGTTTCAAGTGTTGAACATAGTAGTAGACCTAGTTTTGTTGGTACTTTACTACAGGCTATGATGGATTAAGAGGAGAGGGGACCAATGATGGTAGTGATACTGGAAATGATGGTGGGGATAATGCAAATCGACAACAAATAGAATATCCATTGAGTCCATTCACTTTTGAAGATGATTTTGCACATGACCATAGGTCTAGGAGAGCTGGTCCAGGTATTAGAGCCATTGAAAAGCCATATAGAGGTCGACAAAGAAGGATGGCACAATTAGAACACCATGTCTTGGTATTAGTATTGTCTTCAACAAGAGGGGATCCCTTCGTCAAATGTTGCAATGGAGCCACATCGATCTTCATTTTGGTTTTGAAAGACCATTGCAATGTAATATCATTGTGTATATTTGATTATTAATGTAATTTTTACACTTTTACAAAGTATTTTTGTTAATTTTTTATATATCGATATTCATGTTAAAATATCCACTGATATATCCGTAAAATCCAAGTATCTATATATCCATCGAAACCGATATTTTTAACCTTGGGAAAGATTCACACAACTTACTAAAGGCTTCAATTCTAGTTCCCATGGATGATTGCTTTCATCAATAGATTTGAGCCTTAAAGATCTAAGCTGGGTCAACCTCAAAACCCGGTCAACTACTGCCTGTAGTTATATCAACTAATGTCAATCCCAATTTCCTAATACTGAGTAAATTATCTAAGCCTATCTGAATTAGAGCCTCCTTTATCTAGAAATAACCCTTGCCTCAGATTGAATTAGTTTTGGCCATGGGGCGATGAATAGAAATCGCGTAGAGGATGTTATCTGAGTGGAGGAAAAAAATAGGGGATTCAATTGGCTTGAGTTGTATAATGATGCTGATAATTTTAATAATTCAGCCTCAGTTAAAACTAGAACGAATGAAAAAATCTATAACTTTGAAAATGCATCTAACTCTGGAATTAGTTATCTATTTGGGTTGTTTGGGGTGGTGAAGCAAAGCCCTAATTCAGAAACAATGCTCCGCTTTCATACAATCTAAGAAATAATGGAATCAAATGGAAGAAAAAGGATATTACCTGGAATTGGCAGTTCAAGGTTCGAGTTGGCCATTTCGAAGATTAACCAATGAAGAAACCCTATTCACCGATCCACATATTCTGGAGCTTTGAGGAGATTAGGGATTCTGATTTATGAGAGATTAGCACAACAAGAGATTAGGGATTCTGATTTCTAAGATATTCGCATAGCAGGAGATTAGGGATTCATAGAGTCGAAATCAGTACAGTAGGAGATTAGCAAGATTGTTATATGCTTTATGGTTTCTAATTTCTGAGAGATTATACTTGCACAAGTGTAGAAAACCTCCACTACAAACACATTTCCAGATCCCAAAAGAGAGTGGCGAGAGAGAGAAATAGAGAGAGAGAGAGAGAGAGAGAGAGAGAGAGAGAGAGAGAGAGAGAGAGAGAGAGAGAGAAAGAGAGAAATTAGTCATTTGGATATCATTGCAAAACCATAGCCAAAAATGCAGCTATACAATATCTGATATCATTATCCATTGAAAAATCATAAATCCATGGAACTTATGTCATAAAACCAAAAAGCACAATTACAATTGAAGATGGAAGAAATTAGTCATAGACGAGATGAAGCCTAGAACAGTCTATGATCATTATCCAATGGAAAACCCTAGACACATTCAAGTTCACAAAAAAACAAAAAGAACTAACATATACTACATGAGCTCAGATATTTTTATTATGTCAGGCAAATTTAAATAAGGAAAATTGAAACCTAAATAAAAGAATCCTTTACAGTTCTTCATCAAATTTAAAACAAATTGAAAAAATGTATCAAGAAAAATAGCAATTCATACACTAATCTTGTACTTGTATCAACATGGATGAGTGTAGTACCGATCGAGGCGGTGGTCTTGAGAGAACCGAACTAGGCGTTGATCTTCAATGGACTTCACAACATCATCTTTGATGAGCTGAAAAACTAGGTTGAGAGAGTGTCGTATATGCTTAACATATAGTTGCGGTCAGCATTTATACGTGTCTATTGAGTCACAATATAACAACAGTTTTACATTCTTTCAAACTATAGGGGCTAGTATAGTCACTTCATTCCATTAATTTCGACTAAAGGTTACTAAATTCTCTCAAATTTCTCATGAACTAGGTAATCGTGTCTATATATATATATATATATATTAGTCATGAAATTTTTTAACCCCTGCTAAAAATACGCTACTATATCCCAGTTTTCTTGTAGTGCAAAAAACATTTTAAGATAAAAATAAATTTATGTTACATTAAATATGCAGGCGTTGATCTTGAGAGATTCAAACTAAAGGATTCTAATGGACTTTTACAAAATAATCTTTGATGAGCTGAAAATCTAGGTTGAGAGAGTGTCGTATATGCTTAATATATAGTCGTGGTTAGTATTTATATGTGTTTATTGAGTCACAATATAACAACGGTTTTAAATTCTTTCAAACTATAGGGGCTAGTATATAGTCACGGTCTATTAATTTCCTTGACTAAAGGTTGGCCATAAATTCCTTCAGCCGCATGAACTAGGTAGCCACGTCTATATATTTTAGGCATGAAATTTTTTGACCCTTGCTAAAAATGCTCTACCATATCCCAGTTTTCTTGTAGTGCAAAAAACATTTTAAGATAAAAATAAATTTATGATACATTAAATATGGATATATCTCAATCATACTTATTATATTTTAAGAGGATATGAAAAGAGATTAAATCAATAATTTATCCTATCAAATGTTTGATCGAACATAATATATGATAAATAGAGGATATGATCATTTACCCTATCTCAATGCTAATAAAAGTTAGGATAAAATATGTTATCTCATCCCGTCATACCTATATTAAATTAGTCAAATATAAACTTACCTTTAGTAGGTAATGCAACTGTCTTACCTATATCAAATCACACTACAAGAAGAAAGGCCTATAGCAGCTATAAAATATAATTGCGAATAAAATAAACAGTGGCATAGTGTTGC
The DNA here is from genome assembly GCA_016808115.1 of Tetrastigma voinierianum. NCBI lineage: Eukaryota > Viridiplantae > Streptophyta > Magnoliopsida > Vitales > Vitaceae > Tetrastigma > Tetrastigma voinierianum. Next base: position 105,241 of record JAEQBH010002936.1, on the reverse strand, counting down.
CATATGTGGTGTGGATAAATGCTATGGATGCGGGCAAGTCTAAATGCAAGGCTATAGGTTCAAAGATCTATATTATGACTAATTTTCGTATAGTACATAGGGTATTCTATAGCCACTGGCCAAATGTCGAATTCTAACTATAGGATACTCTATAACTACACCAAATGCCAAACTCTAGCTATAGGATACTCACAGTTATGTAAGATGCCAACCCTACTATAGGGTACTCTATAGTCACGGTCAAATGCCAACCCTAACTATTGGTCAATAAAAAATTTAATGCAATTTATTTTTATCGTGGCCAAAGGCCCTTATTTGCAATGAGTATATCCTGACTGTTTAGATATTTAAATTTGATATATATTTTTTTAAATATAAATATCACTAAAAAAATTAAAATTTCAAATCTTTCTTTACAAGACTTGATAATCATAACTTGTACTTTACTAATTTCATTTCAGTACATCAAATGAATCAAACTCTATTACTGGAAATGAGAATTACAAAAGCAGTTAATGTTCATTCATTGTGTGCTAAAGTAATCACACCATAATGAAATAATTTAAAACTCTCGAAGGGGAAACTCCAAAATTCATTTACTCAGAACCCTTACAAAGGAAAAGGTTTTTTTTTTTTTAAATGAAGAAGGTTTGAGATTGGGTATCAGGCCATAATTCATGGCCTCTTATCAGTTGGAAGCACAAAATTGAGCTCAAACATCTCCTTTGACATATTGCCGCTTTCAACTACAAGCTTTGCTACAATCTCAACACTCTGCTGTACATGCTTGGCATCATGGGGATCTGTCCAGAGCTTGTTCACAAACTGCATCTTCCTCTGCTTCCCTTCAAGTGGAATGTCCCACTTCATGTACCCAAATAATGTGTGTTAAAATCTCATCACTCTCCTTTGAGCTCTCTCTCTTCAACGGTCAAACAAGTAGTTAACCTCTTTGCTAAGAACTCTTTCGCGCTCTTCAATGCTCTAATAATGTGTGTTAAAATATAAATTGTCAGTTGGATAACAAAGCAATAGAAAGCACTCACAAAGTATAATTATAACAAGGGATAAAAGTATTAAGACTAAACCCTGATGAAGAAGAAATTATGGGCTTGTCTCCTACTCGAGCTGGACTTGCATTTCCAAGCTCTACTAAGTGTTGCTGCAACCAAATCAACCGTCTAAGCTCCACTTCCATGTATGTCTGATCAGCTAGGTCCCCCTTGAATAAAAAATAGAACTATGTCCTGTGAATAGTGGAGACAATTAAAGCATATATCTCGTAACTCAATGATCTACTGTCTTTGCTCTTGAAAGTGACATGCCAAGAAACTGGGGCTCCTCTGGCTCAACCGTGTTCTCTTCCTCTAAATTATATCCTGCTACTTCATTTGCTTCCATCTCAAGAACCTAGTGCCATTACAAGTGCAAAAGAAACAAAGTTCTCAAGATAGTAAGTCAGAGAACAGATATAAAAACGAAAAAGCCTTCAAAGTGAAAATAAAATAAACTACACCGTACCCTACTCGTTATAGAAGATATGTAGTCGATAAATAGGTAGAGTGAAAATATACCCAACTACTACTCAGATAATTACACAAAGGCAGCCATTTATTTGTTTAATCTCAATATAGAAAGGTATGCTACTGAAAAATTGAGTTGTTTAATCCCAATATTGAAAAGTATGCTACTGAAATTATGACTTGAGTTTTTCTCATTGCTGCTTAAAAGTCTCATCAAGATTCAATTGCTAAGAATATCATGCCTTATCTAGTACTATTGAACAAACTTTAAGTCTCAACCTTAATTTAATTTACTGTTCTTATAGCACTCTTTTTCCCATTTACCATCAAAGTTTTTCTCTAGTTGGGTGAGTTCTGATAAACTTAGTTGCTCAATGGTTGGCCCTTCAACTTGACTACAAAAGCCCAAAATCAATGCTTATTATATATGGTAGTAAAAGAGGAAGGGTCAGTTATATGGCACAAAATCAAACTTTATACTAGAAATTATATATTGTCCTTTTTATTCTATAACAATCTAATTCTATTTCAACAATTATAAACATGTAAAGTGATAGTCTATTTAGCTTTGAACATACTAATTGTAGATTTTGTACCATTTTGTGTCAAATCATTGCCTCGGCCAAGGGCTCCTATTGATGTTGTTGAGTACCCAAAATACTCGACTTATCATGCATGATTAGGTGATTTTGAGGGAGTTTTGAGAATTGTTTTATGGCCTCATGTCCGTGTTTTGACATTTTTTGCTTGCATGTAGCCATTGGGTGTAAACTACAGAAGATTTATTCAAAAACTAGAGTTGCAGAGAAGAAAACAAAGCAGAACTAAAGCTGCATTGCAGCAAGCACCATGCCACAACATGATGCTCCTCACGCCGCGGCATGGATCCTTTTACTCCTAGGCGCGAGTTGCATCACGCCACAATGCGGTGACGCCCTAAATGCGCATTCGTCGACTACCCAACCCGCGGAATCTATACGCCTCGTATCACACATTACACCGAGTAAAAATACCTCTTGGGCCCATAAACCAATACTAAAAAAATAAATATCCCAACTATATTCCAATAGTCCAAGAGTTATACATTTCTCTTAATACAAATACATATTAAAATTTACAATTCTAATACATATTATCCAAAAACATCAAAGCCACAACCTCGGGCTTTCTTCAAATCGGTTCCTAGAGCCGTTTTCCTCGAACACCCTCGATCCAAAAATGTTCCTCGATGTGGTGAGCTTATCGCCCAAGAGCGGAATCACCCGAAACCCAAGCATTTCCACCTAAGCCGCATACAAGAATGTCAATTTAAAAAACACACTCAAGTAAATACGTGATCCTACTTGAATGTCTAAATGCCTGTTCCCATGTCTCGAGTCCTCACTGCCTCTACACATGCCTAAGCCATGTTTTTGATATAAAAACATCATTTCAAAACAAAAACTTGTCAGTTTTGAAAATACATCACCTAACGTGTTTAAAAATATGGGACTACCCTCCGAGGCGAATGTGTTGGAGAACTTCTCGAAACAGTCATGGTCCTCATCCGAAATGATCTGTTGGATCGTCTCCCAACCCCATTTTCCGGAAAATCATCCTGTGAAATTCCTTTCGCAACCATGTTCGTTTTTCGTAGTAATCTACGCTGGCGCACTAACACATAACTTCTAGGTTACCCGTTGCATATGAAATGCATTATGCCATTTCCAAACCATTTATACAATATATATACCTAATATATTAATTATGCAACATCTCTAAATCTGCAATTCACACTTACATGTAATTCAACAATATGGATCAAGTAACACCTAAATTAGCTCACTGAGCACCACAATTTCATTTCCAATGGCCTATACTCACAATTATATTTCATATAATCGAGTAAATCACAAATTTATCTCCAATGGTCAAGTGCTACGCCAATTTATTTCATAAATTATTAAACAAACACCCCAACAAATTTCCTACACAAGCATGACCGTCTAAATAGGTTCTAAAATTCTCCAAAATTCTTTACACTTCCTTTGCCCAAGATTCTGACTCGATCAAACCGGCCCCTCACTTACTCAAACCAACACACAAGCATTTACAAAAACACTTAAAAACAAGGGGTAAAACAAGTAGGATAAAACCCCTACCTCACAGAGTTTGTCGAAACTCCAACTTTTTGATGTCCACGCCTAGCTCTCATCGCGTAGATCAATTTTGCCTTTAGTCCCGATGAAAACCTACGGTCCGATTTTCATAGATCTAAGAAAGAAGCGAAGAGAAGAAAAAATAAAAAAAATATTCTCTCACCTTACGGCTCTCTCCCTCCGTCCGAGATGCTCCTCTCCTTTATACTTTTTTTTTTTTCATTTTATTATTATTATTATATTATTATTATTTTGATACATAACTTATATTACTCTCATTCGGTCCGTTTCTCTCTCCTAAAATTTTTATTTCTTTCAATTCAATTATTTTAAATTTCAATTTTTAACTCAACTCCATTTTTGACTTCCTTTAGATTTTCGTAAAAAATTCTTGTCCCCTAAGTCACTTTGCGATTTATCACCCGTAAATTGCAAATATTCCGACTATCTCAGAATTTGAAGAAACTTTTCCGGGTCACTAGATTTAACGAGACGAATTTAACGGCGCAGTCCATTTCGTCATCCGAGATCTAGAGAATTTCCGATTTTCAACCGAAATTACCGTTTTACCCTTTTTCCAAAAATTGGAATTTCTCGGGTCTTACAAGCATGAGTCTTCACACTGCAGCGCCAAATTACTTTGAGGACATCTAGCAGTTGCCCAGTTTTGTCACACCACAGCGTGAGCCAACTCATGCCTAGGTACTGTGCTTCGAGGCCCATCAAATTAGAAAGCCCAGCTCAACTCAAATTGACGAGACTTATATAAGGCAAGCTAAGGCTCATTTTTGGAAACTTTTGGAGGAGAGCAAACTTGAAGCAAGGAGAAGAAGCTAGAGAGCAAGGGGAGAAGCTCACATTTCTTCATCAAATCCAAGTTTCTCCTTCTTCTTTTCTATGTTTCCATTTTCCTTGTGGATTGTAAACCCCTTTAATATGTTTTAGACTCTTAAATCTATGGTTTTGATGTAGTTTGACAATAAACTATGGAGTAAGGTTTTTATTTGTAATCTTTGTTGTTTAGATTTCAATATATTGAATGTTTTATTCAGTTCTTCATGATTTCTATTGTTCGATCAAATTAATAGCACAAGTGTTTCATGGACCTAATTTGAGGTCGAAACAATTATTCATTGCTAGGATCTCATAAAATAGACATCATGCTCTACTAAGCACAAAGATATTTGTGGGTTATATGTGGTTTATTGATTTATATGGGTTAAATCATCTCTTTAGTCGCGAGGGTTTGAGGTAGAAATAAATATAACCATGTCTAAAGATTGAATGTTATTGCATGAGAAAGAATAAAATGTGTAGTAAGAAATTTGCCATCAATATATAATCCAAGCATCAAAGAACTCAAATAGGAGCTCTCCATAGGGACTTGTTAGACAAAGTCAAATCCCTAGACATTCAAATTAGAATTTCACTTTCTCATTACATAGAGCCTTACTTAGATTAGTTTTGCCTTATTTTAAATCCATCATTGTGAACATCTAGATAAAGTTAAGGTCAATTCAATTTCGGTAATTAGCAAGACCTTAATCCTCGTGGGACGATACTCATACTTCCATTTTATTACTTGGGGCGACACGTGCACTTGCGCACATAGGCACAATTTTTATGGACACTTTTTGGGCCTAACAAATGTAGGAAAAGAAATTACTAAGCTTTCAACCAGCACCATCTTTGGTAACAAAGGTCGCACTTTGCAGAATATACGAATGTTCCCTTTTAGTGACAATGAATCTTTATGCCAAGTAGTAAAGTGCAAGAACCTCACCAAAATGGTGTTGTGAAGCTTCTTTCGTAAATTATTTCCTTCAATAATTTGAAGATTAGAATCAGCCAAACAATTTTGTAATTCACTTATAACTTTTGCAGGTCAAATTATGTCCTTTTTCTGAAGCAAGCAAATTAGCCATCTAAAGAAAGCAAATGAAAATATGGATGGTAACAAATTCCAAAAAAATTTCAGAAAGTTTTGGCTACTCAGTTTCCATTCTCGTCTTTGAGGATCATTCCTAAGCCTATGCGTTGCTGTGAATCTTTGTTCTGGACTCATTTTCACTCTTGCTTCAGTCTACTCCTGACGAAGGCCATAGCATGTTGCATGTTTTGCCCCGGGTTTAGGATCCAGGTGCCTCATAACTTTGAGTTTATTTGGTTCATAAAATGCATTATAAATAAAGAAAAATGCCTCAATACGTACCAAAAACTTTTTTCTGCCTCCTAATGAATTCGGTATCCACCTACCAAAATTAAACAACGAATCTTAAGCATACCGACAAAATTGCGTTTTGATGAGTGTCCAAAACACTCATTATATACTTGGGTTTTAGTATGTTTTTTTATCTCTTTTGTACATAAATAAGTGGTGTTTTCGCTTCATCACTATTTAGTTTCATTTTGCATTGTAGGTTAAAATGCGACATTTGGAGGTGTTTTGGAGAGTTAAAGATGGAGGAATGCAAATCTTGTCTAACGTCGACGACCCAATCGGGGACATCTTGCAACCTAACGTCTATAACCCACGCGACGCTGGGTGCATCACGACGTAAGTTCTCGGGCTTGTTCCTCATGAGTCTACTCATTTTGCAATCGGGAGGCGATTTCCTTCCTGGTATATATGAATCAATGCCCGGGTTGCAAAGAGTCTCCGTGACTCAAATTCGTAGGAGGCTTATAGCTGTTCTTGAAGATTGGGAGAAGAACTTGGGATTTGGGCAAGAAGATTGAAGACTCACCCTCATTTTGACCACTAGAGTTTCTTTTTTCTCTTTTCTCATGTTTAATCCTAAATTTGTGATGTACCAAACCTCTATTATGTTCTAAATTCGTAGTCTAGGGTTTTGGTTGTATTATGAACATGAATACAATATCTAATTGTTGATTTTTCTATTTCTATTGTCTCTTTGTGACTGTCTATCTATTGATTCATGTTGGTTGTTGTTTACATATTGATTTTTGATCAATCTCAATATTGTAAGTGGTTCCTTATGTGATATGAGAAGTGAATAATGAATTAGACATAGATGAATCAACCTAATTAGCCGGGTAATAGAGATATTAGTGGTAATAATTAGGAGGCTTCTGTGAGATTGTCTCATCTCTAATGTCAAATGGCTGAGCTAAGAAGCAAGAATTAAAACTCTAGTATTGAAGGTTGGTATTTTGATATTTGATCTTGAGAGAGGCTTATGATTAAATTAGGCAAGAGTCGCCTTGGATAACACTTTCATGAGACAATATGATAGAATCTTGGCCTAGATATAGTAGGATTGTTCATATGCACCAAACACCGTAGGGTTTTATCATCTCTTGGTATCCCTTAGTTGCGCATTTCGTTTGTTGGATTGAGATTTCATTAGTTTAGTTTAAATTCTGCTTTGATCTTACTTTGACCGTTTTGATATTAGAGAAGTATTTTAATTTTTGGTACACAATCTCTGTACAATCCGTACACTGTATTACTTGACAAGCGTATACTTGTGCAAATAGGCGCTCTTTACACATTTTATACACATCACATTAAACGCCTATCAAGTTTATTCGTAAAATATTCCATTATGCTTATTCCCAAGGAAAAAAAAAGGAACATACCAACACAACTGAGAATTTCCTAGAAAGAAAGAAACTATCTGAAAGAGAGAGCCTCCAAAAACTTTGAAATCACTTAAATTGGGGAATTCTTATTGACCAGGGATTAAGCTTTGTTATTGGGATTGTACTTGTTGAAAGGAAAAAAATGCAGACACAGAAGTAAAAGAAAAGAAAGTAACAAACATGAAAGCAAACTGCATAGGAGTGAAAATGAAAAATACTTACCAAGGCATACTCTCATGTCTCAAAGATACGTATTTTACACTCATAGAAATAAATACTTACCAGGGCATACTCTCCTGTCTCATGTTGACAAGAAAGAACACTAAAATACATTAGAAATTGGGAATAACATTATTTATGTTTGCCTCATAGAGTTCCAACCAGCTTGTTCAGCTCGAACCACATTTGATCAACTAGTTTTGGTTGTTATCGGGTGAAAGCAAATCGGTTATGCTTATTTTACAAAATTCCTTAGACTTGTCTGATACCAAAGAAAAAGGGACCTGATATTGATTACTTCTTCTGCAATGAACCAGAACTCTTTATCTTTTTAGATCCTAGCATCAATGCAAGGGGGAAATCTTACACTGTTGTATATGAAACTATATGGGATAATATTCTTAGTAATTCTCTCTCTTTGTAAAGATGATGAACTTTTGACCTTGTTTTTTTCATTTGTTCTGGCCGATAGGATTATCTTTAATTTTATCTACAAAAAGTCCTACACCAATTCAAATTCTTTCTAATTTGACGGTGAGTCACATACCAGTGTATTATCAATGTGAAGCGATTGTAATTCAATTACGAGTCGATCCATACAGGTTATATTCAAATACAACAAAATTTAGAGCAGAAAAACGCAAGAAACTAATATTTACAAATAGATACATATATGAAACCTTTATTAAATTTTAACCTTTAGTCATCATTTGGTCGCAAAGAAAATAGAGGCAAACAAAATATAAGAAAATAAAAAAAAAAAAAAAAAAAAATCCAAATCGATTGAAACAAAGTAGCTACATTACATTTGATTGACTAGACAGAAAAATAAAATTTACTTATTTTTCCTTACGATTTTTTGCTGGACCAAAGAAAAAATCTAGCTGGAATCGAAGGAAAATCGCGGAAACTAATGAGATTGGCCTTTTGTGAAAAGGGCATAAGAATTATTGACCCGTGAAGCTCTTCCAAGGGCTTAAAATTAGGATTTCTATGAAGAAAAATGTAGAAATGCTGCCATGGAAGCTTCAGATGGATTCCCCATGGAGACAGTAAAGATGTTAAACGAATATCCTCACCAGTAGCCATGTCAAAGAAATAGATCTCAGTGGGTTCGATATTACAGAGTGAGTGTGAGAGACAATTGTCACATGGTCTATGTTTATTAGCTTATATGTATAGTAGCGGCTACACCTTTACCTGGCTATAGGTCGTACGTATAGTAGCAACTATAGCTTTCCTTGGCTATTGGTCGTATGTACGGTAGCAGCCACACCATTCCCTACCTATAGGCCATATGTATAGCAGCGGCCACATCTTTCTTTGGCTATAGGCCATATGTATAGTAGCAGGTGTGGGTACTATGGCATTTGGCCCAGTATATACAGAAAGCCCAGACAAATCAAAAGCCCACAGGACAATCCCAAATATCCTCATACGAACACGGATCCGAACCACAACCCGAGTCCCGGCTCGTGGAATATCCAGACACATCCTCTCACACATTCTCCCCTAGCCGGCTGCTATCCCTAAGAAGATGGCTGGCCAATGATTTCCCGGCTGGAAATTTGGTAGTTTGGAAACGCATCCTCCCACGAATCATGTATGTAACCGCCTTTAGGATGGTCAAACGATCCTTGAGGCGGAAGATTTAGACAACTTGACTATCCAAAAGGTTACAGCCATGATGCGCACCAAGCGCCTCTCCCTTCCGTTCAAGAAAACTACCAATCCACTTTCCATAAAAAGTGGATCATCCTCCTCCTCCATAAAAAAGGAAGGAATCACAATGGGAAAAGGATCGAATACCCTACTAATAAAAACTAGCATATTTTCTCTCTCATTTTCCGCCGACTTAAGCATCGAGAGGCGGGCCTACGACCACCGCCGGTGTCTTGTTCGCTGGTGTGTCCTAAATGCACGTTAATGTTCGACGATCCGATGATTCTGAGAATCTAAGAGACAATGATTCTGAGAATCCAGGAGACAACGACTCAATCCAGACCACACTGGGCGCCACCGTGGGAACGACTACAAAATCTCATCGCCGACGCGAGGGCTCGCTATGTCAGCATCGCAACCGCCACATCGGGCTACGCTACCATCAAACGATCCCCCACATCTCGAAGCTTCGGTAGTTCCCGCTTACTCATCCGGTTCGTTGTAAGACAACAACCTAGCAAATTAGTCCCATAAGGACTAGTTCTTCGCCGGGCGCCGTGGATATGGAAACGGCTAGCAAGAGTAGGCCGCATGCATATCGACCAGTGTGAACCGTGGCCGACCGCCCGCAACAAGAGAACGATCACCTACAGGCTTGTCTGGAAAAGGATTAGGGTGAAAATGCACGAGGGAGCAGCCATCCTACACCTCCGGTCAAACGGAATAAAGGCAAGGAGCCCATCGTTCCAAGTGACAATGATGCAACAGCGGACGATGAGTTATCCTCTGGAAGCTCTCCGCTACCTAACCTTTCACCCCCAAAGAACAATGTGGAGGCTAAATCAACAAAGAGACCCCCACGCCATTCCAGTCGTTCAAGCCGTTTCGTTAGTGGCAGGCATCGCTGAATCTGAAGAGAAATCAATAGAGAGCACCGGCAGTTGGAGCAGGCTCCCGAGAATGTACCCACGTGGCATGGGGGCGTAGTACCACCACTTCTATTCAGGCATCTTACCTTGGGGGCTGCACCCGCCCTGCACATGCCTCTATCTACCACTGTCAAGGGGCCTGAATACATGCTATCCTCCCCGCTGGGCCAGCACATCTTAAGCTACGAACCGCCCCGTGGCTTTGCCATACTGTCTTTTTCCATGTATGATGGCTCCTCCGATCCATATGATCACATTCTGCATTTCAACTAAGCAGTGATACTTAATGCGGGAAATGACTGCTTACTATGCAAAGTGTTCCTGGCTAGCTTGAAGGGGCCCGCCCTAGCTTGGTTCCACAAACTCCCACGAGGATCTATTAACACGTTCAACGAGTTGTGGGTTGCATTTGTTTCCCAATATTTGTGCTTAGTTCGACAGAAGGGAAATATCAGTTCTCTGCAAACCATCTTCAAGCTGGAGGATGAATCCATCCGGGATTTCACTAGGAGATTCGGACAGGCCGTCCAACAGATTGATTCATACAGTATGGATGCGGTCCTCCATAATTTCCGAAGGAGCTTTGGGCCGACCACCCCATTCTTCCACTTGTTGTCTCTAGATCCGCCCACGATAATGGAGGAATTGTATTGACGGGCGGATAGATATTGAACGTTGGAGGACAATATCCGGGCAGCCTCTCAAACCGTGATGATCACATCTCAAAGTAGCAAGCCGGCCCTTAAGCGACATTCCGAACAAAAGGAGAGTCAGAGTAAGAATAAAAAATGCTCCCGCGACTAGTCAGAGAAAAAGAGGGAACCACCGCAGTTTACCCCTCTGAACATCTCTTATGACAAACTTCTTCCTCTCATCAGGGATCACCTCGACTTCAAGTGGCCCACACCAATTCAGCCAACTCGCACAAAGACAACCGGGGCCTCGATGATTACCATTGTGGACCACGGCATGAGACTAACCGGCTGCCTGGGTTCAAAGCCCCTTAGTGGAAAGGCTAATCGTATTCGACCACCCGAGGAGGTATGTTCGGGAGATATCCAGAGCCAAGGCCGCCCCCCGCTGGGTTGAAAAGATAGCGCTAATGCGCAGCTCCCCGCGAACTCCTCGCCCACCATAAACTACATATACCAGTCGTCGATTGATCTACCGCATCCGTCTAAGCGCTAAAAGAGAAGACTGTTGCGAGCGGCCATAGCCCGAGCCTGGGTGAATACCATCCACATCCTAGATAGTAGCATAGCAATCCAACCAATTGACGACCCTATATCCTTTCCCCCTGTTAACCCATCCAGGGTCATTACATCGCACCATGATGCACTTATACTTACTCGCATGTATTAAACACTTGATGCATGCAGTACTAGTCGACCTTGGCAACGCGGCTGACCATATAACCGCCCGCCTCGCACAAATGAACATCTCTTTGACGTCGAAGTTCGGCCGCAAAATCCTCGTCTGGTTTAAACAGGCAACCATACGTGAATGATAGCACATTGCTCTCCGCCAAGGTAGGGCCGCGAGTTCAAGAGTCTTATTTTCGACATCGAGACCCTCCGTACAATGCCATTGCTGGCCGAACTGGTCGTGATGCGATGAAAGCCAGACCGACTCCACTATCAAATGACTTCGCCTCCCTGACCGCGTGGCAATTGACCTCCCGAGCAGCCACAATCAGCGCCCAGAGTGCTACCTTCAACTCATCGGGCAAGACAGAGCGAGAGAAAAGGAAAGTTCCCGCAATCCGCCTTTCGACCCAAAACTCTTAAAATAGCAATTACAACTCGCCACCCAAGCAAGGGCGGAGGACAGGGAGCAATTGGTCGTAGACCCCTTGGAATCAGTAACCCTAGATAAGCCGGATAAATCTACTTATGTTAGTTCTCTCTTATCTGGTCGGGAGAAGGAACAAATACAGTAGGTTCTGCTCCGTAATATGGATGTATTCGCTTAGACTCACTCAGACATAGCTGACATTAACCCTGTGCATGCCTCTCATAAACTGAATGTCATCCCTTCAGCCAAGCAGTTTAGACAGAAAGTGAGGCATTTTCACTCGACTTGTCATCAGGTTATTCAGGTAGAAATGGATAATCTGTTAAGAGCAGGATTCATCAGGGAGATAAAGTACCCGGAGTGGTTGGCCAATGTGGTAGTAGTACCGAAAAAAGGCGGAAAATGGAGAGTGTGCGTGGACTACACAGATCTTAATGAGGCGTGCCTAAAAAATAACTTCCCTCTACCCCGGATAGACCAGATTGTCGATGCGTCCGCCGGCATGGGATGTTATCGTTCCTAGATGCCTTCTCGGGATATCATCAAATACCCATGCATCCGCCAAACACAGAAAAAATAGCATTCATCATCCCACATGGGCTGTTCTATAACAACATGATGCCGTTTGGTTTAAAGAATGTCGGAGCGACGTATCAGAGGTTAGTGACCAAGATGTTCGCTTACTCACTGGAAAACCATGGAGGTTCATATCAGATGATATGTCGAAAGTCCAAGGAAAGCTCGACCATGTTGAACACCCGCAATAGGCTTGAAATTCTAAGAACATGCACATGAAGTCAACCCTAAAGTGCGCCAGAGTCAAGGGCCGATTGGGTTTCATAGAACTCAAAGGGATAAGCTAACCCTTGACTTAGCTTAAAGTTATTTCTTGTAAGTCCCCGGCTCCCGCAAAGTGGATAACAATGATTGGCTTGTCGGGCGCCTTGGGACGATGATTCTCGATTTACAGACTGTTTGAGTTTATTCTTTGTCACCCTTAAGGGAGCCAACTAGGCCGGATGGAATGAGGAATGTGGTAAAGCCCTCACAGCGATCAAACAATATCTCACAACTCTAAATCTCCTTAAGGTCCTTGTCGTGCGAAACACTCTTGTATACTTGGCAGCCAGATGTCTCATGCATGGAGGCCGCCTTGTTCAAGGAAGGATAAGGATAAGTTAGCCGATTTTCGTTAAAATAAGTCCTTGACCGAATGAGAAACTCGACACAACGCACTTCGAAAGCAAGCGCATTAAATTTCCTCTGGTAACAACTAAGAAGCTCGCTTCTACTTCCAAGCACACCCCATCGGTTGCATAACTAACCTCCCTCTTCTGAGCACCATTCATAAACCCGACTTGTCCCGGGAGGATGGCCTCGATGGGCAACTGAATTGAGCCGACCCGTATTCGCATAAAGCCAAGATCGCTGGAAAAGGATGTGTTCCTCAAGTACTAGCAGAAGATCCCCAAATTCGGAATGAGCTTGGACTGCTTGAACTGGTGGACCCTTAATATAGACGGGGCATCTCAGCAAACCGACGCAGGCATCAGTTTGCAGTTTAAATCTCCAGCTGGGAAAAAAATTGAGCAAGCAATCCGTTTGGGCTTCAACACCTCCAACAACGAATTAGAGTATGAGGCCATCCTAGCCGGAATTGAATTGGCAGCTGTAGTGTCAGCCGACAAGCTTCTAATTCAAAGTATTCTCAGTCGGTGGTAGGGCAAGTAAACGCAGAGTAAGAGTCACGAGACCCCCAAATGACAAAGTATGTAACCCTGGTTAAGCAACGCTTAGGCAGCTTTTTAGCTTGGAAGCTCGAACACATCCTTAGGAACTACAATGAGAAAGCAGACGCCTTGGCAATCGTAGCCACTTCTCTTCCGATAGCAGAAATAGTGTTCCTACCTATCTATTATCAGCCAGTTTCCTCAATTATCACCACCCGGGTAAGTCAGGTAGACGAGGCCTCCCTTTCTTAGATGGACCCCATAGTGCAATATATAGACACGAAAGAACTCCCGAACGAAAGGGACAAAGCTCACAAGATTCAAATCCAGTTGGTCAGATTCTCTTTGGTTAATGGGCAGCTATTTAAACGATCCCTAGACGGGCTGTACGTAAAATGCTTAACTACAAAACAGGGATAATACGTATTGGCTGAATTACATGAAGGGATATGTGGAAATCATCCAGGCAGTAGAACACTGGCACACAGAGCCCATACTCAGGGGTACTATTGGCCAACCATGAGATTTGACGCCGCCTATTACGTGCAAAAATGTAACCGATGCCAATGGCAAGCCCCTATCTTGAGATCACTAGCCCAGGACTTAATTTCCATCACAAGCCCTTAGCCTTTCGCTCAATGGGGAATTGACATAGTCGGGCCGCTCTCACCGCCTACCGTAAAAATTATTACTGGGTAGCCACTTATTATTTCGGGGCGCGGATGAGGCCGAGGCTTTCGTGATCAATTAAAGATAAGGATGTCACTCAGTTCATCTGGAAGAATATTGTCCCCTAGCTCGGTATACCCCGGTCAATTGTGTCAGACAACGGACCTCAATTTGACAACTGGGCATACAGGAACTTCTGCCATGAGTTGAAATTAAAGAATCTATACTCCACTCTGCGATATCCGCAGAGCAACGGCCAGGCAGAAGCTTCTAATAAAACCCTATTGACCACATTAAAGAAGTGATTAGACTCAGCAAAAGTAAAATGGGTGGACGAACTCCCCGAAGTACTTTGGGCCTACAGAACGACAACCCGTAGACCAATCGACATATCCCCCTTCGCGCTCAGTTACGGAATGGAAGCTATAGTCCCGATGGAAATCGGTATGCCAACGCTCCGAACTGATACACCCGAGCAATCGAATATAGAGTCTCTGATTAAAGACCTAGACATGGCAGACGCCGAATCGTATGGGCGCACTGCGGCGACAAGACATACCACGCCAGCTAGAAAACCTCAGACAAAAGATGCGCGAAAAACCCCGTGTGTTCCAACGAGGGGACCCGGGTCCCGAGAAAAGTTTTGAGAACACGCCGGACCCATCAACCAAAGTTCCGTACCAAACCGGAGGGACCATATATTGTAACGCAAGCCGGCGAATCCGGATCATATGCATTAGATAAACTAGACGGGATGCTTGTACCTAGAATGTGGAATGTTATGCACCTTAAAAGGTACTATCAGTAAAGAATGATTCAATTTCTAGCTATGTTCCCGTCTCAACTTTTCATAACAAAGCTTGGATAAGGTTGATGTTCTACCGGCCCAGTATGGTTGATGCCCAATTGGTTCATAACAAAGTCCGGGTAAGGTTGATGTCCTACCGGCCTAGTATGGTTGATGCCCAACTGGTTCATAACAAAGTCCGGGTAAGGTTGATGTCCTACCGGCCCAGTATGGTTGATGCCCAACTGGTTCATTACAAAGTCTAGGTAAGGTTGATGTCCTATTAGCCTAGTATGGTTGATGCCCAATTGGTTCATAACAAAGTCCAGGTAAGGTTGATGTCCTACCGGCCCAGTATGGTTGATGCCAAGCTAGTTCATAACAAAGTCCGGGTAAGGTTGATGTTCTACTGGTCCAGTATGGTTGATGCCCAACTGGTTCATTACAAAGTCCGCAGTGTCGATGTCCCATCGGCCCGCATGGTTGATGCCCGCCTGGTTCATAACAAAGCCCTGATAAGGTCGATGTCCCACCGCCCAAGATGGTCGATGCTTACCGGTTCATAACAGTGCTCCTGATAAGTGCTCGGGATGGCCCTAACGACCCAAGATGGTTGATGCCCAACTGGTTCATTACAAAGTCTGGGTAAGGTTGATGTCCTACCGGCCTAGTATGGTTGATGCCCAGCTGGTTCATAACAAAGCCCGGATAAGGTTGATGTCCTACCGGCCCAGTACAGTTGATGCCCAGCTGATTCATAATAAAGCCCGGGTAAGGTTGATGTCCTACCAGCCCAGCATGGTTGAAGCCCAGCCGGTTCATTACGAAGCGAGGGTAAAGGGGCGCTAGATGGGGGATAAATGAGCTTGGTCCACCAGAGTGTTCACCCGGACCTGATCTATGTTCTACTCTAGGTACATCTTTGCCTATCCTACCAAATGAACCAAACTACGTGATTCGACAAAGAGGAAGCAACAACACTAGATTTGCAAGCAGTACGTGTTATATTAACAGAGCTTGGTCATAGAATAACAGAAAATACAAAACATGGTTGAAGGAACAAGGCTCAAAAACCAATCACAAAATACAACCCGTAAACATCATGTTCCTCACTCTCCCTAATTATTCTAAGTAGAAAAATCAGGCTCATTACCCGGCCTAACCTCGACGGCAAAGAGATGCTCGCCTACCTCACCATTATCCGTCTCGAGAACCGCAGCGGGAGCCTCCCTCTCTGGCGCATTCATCACTTCACCAAGATGAACATCGATGGTCATGGCTTCGCGTAGACAAGACCGGGGCATCGAGGGTTGATGAAGAGCTCTAGGGATAACGGCTTAGACGTGTCTGGAATCCCATCTGGAACCTCGAGTTAGCTTCCACAAATATTATGTGTGAAAGCACAACAGCCATACCCATAGTTGAAAATCACGTCGAAGCCCTCCTCGTAAGCCTCCTCCAGAGCCTTTTTCTCTTTAAGGGCCTCTGCCCGGATAGTGGACACTTCATCCTTACTAGTCTTGAGTTCTAGAAGCAGAGAGACTCGCTTGATGGACATATGGCTAGCCTTGTCTTCCGCTTTTCGCCTAGCCTCCTCTAAAGCCGCTAGGGCATTTTGGACCCTGGCCAACTCAGACTCCACCTTCGCCTTGGCACTCCCCACCACATCAGCATCCATGCCGGTCATCAAGGCTTCATGGCGGGCAACATCCCTCTCTGCCTCTGCCCGAGCCGCCCTTTCAAGGCCTTCTTGGCCTCCATCTCCCAATGTTGGGATCTCGACTCGTCTACATTCATAGAAGCACTCATTTTCTCGATCGTAAATACCGATCGAAAGATGAATATAGCCTCTTAGCATCCCTTAGCTGAGACTGGAATTCTCGATGCTGGTAGGTCATATTCCGGATAGCCGTAACTACTTGTAAAAGAACGCATTAGAATAAAGCAATGACTCTGAAATATTACTAGAACAAAGCAGATGGCGCTTGGCATACCAACTTCTCGCCGACCGGACAAAGTTGCGTGGGCACGTGATAGCATTTCGCCCTCAACCACCGGGTGAGCTCGTCCCTTACATTAGCAAAGGTGAACTGGACCGAATACTTTCGCCCTCCCCGGCCCGCACACTATAGGCACCAAGTAGTGCTTCAATTACGCCTAGTGCATATAGGCGCCTGTGGATCTGGGGCTAGTCCGCTCCAATGATTGATAATCTCTTAGGCACCTTCTGGCCCAGGAGCCAATACTTCCTCCATGGGGGGAGCTTGACCCTGAATATAAGAGTTTAGCAGCAGCCGGTCGGGAAGCAACGACCTACTGCACCCTGCTCGGGTAGATTTGGCCCTATCTGACAGGCTAGCAACCTGCTTCAAAGGAAAGTCCTCCCTAACCTCTGCGTGAGTGGGGGAGACCTCTCCTGAATCCACCAAGGGGGCAATCTCCGAAGCCGGCTGGCCATGGAAGCCCATCTCAGGCGAGCCTGAAATGACTATCGCCTGCACGTCAGAGTTCTCGTGGGATGGAGGTTGACTCGCCCCACCGGCCACCTCGGTGGTAGCATCAATCGCCAGCTTAAAACTAGTACCTCGTTTGCGCTTCCGCGCGTCGAAGTTATGAACGAGATCAGCCATCTCGTCTTCCTCCTCTTCTTCTTCAATAAAGTGTGGGGCGCTAGATATTGGGAAACCTATGGACAAAATCTTCACTCCCCATTCCGTGCGCTCTAGCCGTTCGTTACCAACAGCAATGTCCCTTCTAGATACTTAGGTGTGATGCAACCTTTTTCGTGAATGGAAGACGCCTCGGCTGCCTCTATCGCCCTTAGATGCTTAGGGGACAGGGCCGGAATCTCCCATAGCCAAAGAAGGTTGCCCTGGCTGGGTACTGATCACCAGTTCTCGACCAACCATCTCAGTCTCGGAAACCTTGGCTGGAGACGAGCTACCCGGGGCTAAATTTAGGAGATCCGCAATAACATAATGCTCTCCCTCCACTGTTTCTTCGGGAAAAGGGCGTGGGATAACTAGAACGATGTAGGGAGATGGGCAAATGACTAACTCACGAAGATTCGAGTGAAGCAGAATTTCATGATCGCCTGCTCCCGCCGAAATCTCTAGTAACCTCCGACCTTCTTAAAGCTAGCTTTCCATCTAGTTTACCGCCACTTCTCCCATTGTTCCCTACACAAACAACATATAATAATTATAAGATACATGGGCATAAAGGATAGGCGTATAAGAATGCACCAACATACAGATCCCACTACTCGTACACACCTGGAAATGACAATGATTGGTTTACAACAAATGGAAGGTCAGGGGAGCTCGGGGTCTCATACCAAGGTCCCCTGACCAGCATCACGCCTTTCGCCTCGGTCTTAGGCGAGTCAGTAAGTCTTGTGACAAATTGCAACCAGGGACTATGGGCTAACATGGATAGCCGACCTCCATGTCCCAACTTCAAGGTGTAAATGAAGCAGACCTCTACTAACGAAATGTCCAATTGGTAAAGGAGGTTCAAGACGCCGCACTGGGTCGAAGATCCCGAACAACATTCCTGATGAACAAGAGCAGAGTAATCAGAGAAGTGTGTGGAACTGCCACTGTGGACGAGGTTGTTTGCATGAGATCCAAGCAAGCCCCTTCTACGCCTCAAACCGACTAGTGGAAGTCTCTTCTTGACCTCTCGCCATACTACAAGCAAATAACAAAAACGAGGAGAGGAAAGGAGAATCAGTTCGAAGCCATAATACCAAACTGGTAAAAGGCGAGAACACACATAAACCTACAAAACCTAAGAGAAATTCCCCCAGTTCTAGCAACACCCTCCTACGATCCTGTAGCCGGAAACATGCCGACAATTGGAATCCAACGTACCAGAATAAAAACAAGGCTTACTTAGAAGATAAGGGAAAACAAACGCCTAGAATAAACGATTCGCAAGACTCAAGAGTCATTAATCGGGTTATCAAACAAAAGCTCTTGAGCAAAAAGGGAAATGTATGGAAATGGGGAAACGTAGGAACGAGTGGAATGCAATGATTTAATTTCTATATATCAGAGTTCAGCGCTTCAGGCATTAAATGCGCTCGTCGACTTATCATTTCCTCTAAAAGATTCTAACTCTGTGAGACACTTCACTTACAAGGGCAAGGGCACAGAGAATGAATGTGGGCCAGGCTCGTGGGCTTCCTGGCTAAGGCCCTAATGCCTCCCCAATGGGCAGGCTTAGGTCAAACAGTCAAGCTAAGTCCAGCCAGGAAACATAAGGGCTAATCCAATCTAGAGTTCATCAAATGCCACAACCCTTGTCCCAAGGAATTAGTCCACATTGCTGGCCGGGTAACCGAGCACAAGAAAATAAGGTGAGCAAAAGGGCATAAATTTCAAGAAACACAATTTCATTAATTACACCAAAAGGCGTTCATAATTACACAGCAATGCTTACAGCCAAGAGATTGTATTTCAACAATTACATAACCCAGCAAGGCCAAAAGAAACCGGAAAACAAAGCCTAAGAAGAAGAAGAAGATGAGGAGGAAGAAGAAGAAGTAGAAGAAGAAGAAAAAGAAAAAGTTGAAGAGAAAGAAAAAAGAAAAAGCCCCTACCAGCACGTTCAATGATGCCAACACAAAGGGGCACATAAGGGGGGATATAAGGCTCAAAAATATCCCTCCAAAATCATATTAGCACCAAAGCGAAGGGGCATATAAGGGGGCATATAAGGCTAAAAAATATCCCTCCAAAAGAAAATTAGCACACCTGAAGACATTCCTTGTAAATTTCTACGATCCTTGTTAACATCACACTGGGGCTCTGTGATAATCGGAAAAGGCCTGTATTGATGTTGTTCTGCAATACCCAAATAAAGCATGCATAACAAAAACTCCAAACCAACCAGTAACACATAAGAATCCATTACCCTATAGTCTTTTATAGGGGTTTCGAACATGTGATAAACCCCAAAAAGCCACATTAAATGTGGAACTAAAAATAGAAAAACCCCTCTCGAAATGTCTTTGAACACACAAGCACAATCCAGACTGGCCTCTAAATACAAGCAGGTGTCGGGTAGTAATGTCTTTCCCCACCGAAGAAGACTGATCCCCAGCTTGGAAAAAGGGGCATTAGGGTACCTATGGCATTCGGGCCCATCCCTATTCAAAAGCCTGCATAAATAAAGCCCATAGGTCAGGCCCAAATATCCTCACATGAACACGGATCCAAACCACAACCTAAGTCCCCGCTCGTGGATTATCCGAACACATCCTCTCACACATCCTCCCCTAGCCAACAAGCATACCTAAGAAGATGGGGCCTGCAACATTTCCGGGTCAAAATTCGCGCTTTAAACATCTCCCACAAATCACGTACATAACCGCCTTTAAGATGGTCAAACGATCCTTGAGGTGGAAGATTCGGACAACTTGGCTATCCAAAAGGAAGAACAGGCCATGATGCACACCCAAGCGCCTCCTTTCAAGCCAAAACCACCAACCACTTTCCATAAAAAGTGGACCATCCTCCTCCTCCACAAAAAAGGAAGGAATCACAACAGGAAAATGATCGAATACCCTATTAATAAAAACTGGCATATTTTTAGTCTCCCATTTTCTTTGCTGACTTAAGCATCGGAGAGGCTGGTCGGCGCACTACTTCCACAGTTGTCTCTGCTTAGGAGCCTTATGTGTCCTAGCCACCGTGCGTTAATAATCCGACATCAAAACCATTCCGGTAACCAGGAGACGATTCCTGGAGAATCCAAGAGACAATAACGACTGGTGAATCCGTGAGACCACATAAGGTACTCTTTTCCTTGGTTATCCCTGGCCACATATATACTTTAGGAGACCACATAAGGTACTCTTTTCCTTGGTTATCCCTGGCCACATATATACTTTAGTCGTGGATTTTTTTGACCTGGACTAAAACCAAGTCACTATATCTTATTATTCTTGTAGCATAAGTCAAATATAAACTTACCTTTAGTGGGTAATGCAACTGATATGCAAGGGATATGGACTACTTTTACGTTTAAAAGAAATATAAAAGTGGTACCATATCCACTAAGCTGAATATATTGATAGATCATCTTGGCTTATGAAAATTATGAAGTTGAAAAAATATGGAGCAAACAGTAATAAGGAAACAAATAAAAACTGTTATCATCATTGTATGCTAATTACCAAATTACATATCTTGAATTTTCAATTGCCAAAGTGAAATCCCATTGAAAGGTTCAAGAAATGGTGATTGAGTAAGAAGCTTCCACGAGATGTGTTGCATTGTTGGACGAGATTTTGGGTTAGGATGTATACATTTAAGTGCCAACCAAACCACAAGAACTACATCTTTAGCGACTTGTTGATCTTGAGGAGGTGGGAGACGTGAATCTAATATATCAGTAAGCAATATGTTTTGAGCTAATGGGGAAGACAATAAGGAAAAAAGTTCTCTTGGATGCTTTCCCATCATTGTCTCAAGTGCTACTTTACTCCCAAAAACCGTAAACATCACATTTTTTCGCCATGGGCCATACAGGGCAAGTTCAAGAACCAAAACAAAAAATAAGTATCACACAAATAAGAAAAGAATATTCAATTAATTTTCTTATATTAGTCATACCTATAAAATAAAGAGGTTGAGAAGGATTCATCAAGTTGTATAATGGTTGACTTTAAAAATAGTATTAAAATTAATTTCTTACCTTGGTATTGACGTTTATTTCCTCCATAATGGTTGTTTATCTATTTAGTCCTAAAACCTCGTAAAATATAGTGAGGACATTATGTTTACACTAGAGGTGAGTTTAATATTTTGCATCTTAAAGGAAAAAATAAAAGTTTCTGGCACTATTTATGTTTGAGCTTCTTTTAACTTTAAAATTTTATTTTAGAGTCAAAGGTATATTAGATCAAGAATAGATAATATCCACACAATTGGGAGCGCATGTTGTCCAGCTTGCATGAGAAAATATAAAAGAAAATAATATATAATAATGAGTCAAAAGAATTTATTTACTTTTTGAGCCCTTCGTACAATTGGAAATAAGCACAATGATAGAAAGTTTGTATTTGACCAACGATGGACAATATTTTTGTTCTCTTCATCCAATATAATCTGGCTTCTATGGCTTATATAATGTAACGTATACAAGTAGTAAATGCATTGAATTTTGAAGATACCAAGCTTATTAAAACAAAAACAACCAAAAGATCAAAAAACACATTAGAAGAGGAAAATATAGGAAAAAAGATGGCAAAAATTTTTCTTACCTGGTGCTATGTAACCATAAGTGCCTGCAAGAAGGGTTTGATTGGATGAATCAGGAAGAAGCAATCTAGAAGTGCCAAAATCTGATAGAAAAGCATCCAGTTTAGAGTCCAAAAGAATATTGTTGCTTGATATGTCCCTGTGAATAATGGGTGGACTAGAGTCATGATGCATGTAGCATAAGGCATGAACTATGCTTTTGGCTACATTCACCCTTTTAATCCAATCCAATTCCAAAGCTTCAACTTCATTGCTCAATACACAGTACAAGCTTCCTCTTTCCATGTACTTGTAAATCAAGAACATGCATCTTTGCGCACAAAGCCATGAAGTTTTATAATGTTACGATGTTGTATTTTTGATAACATCTCCACTTCATTTTCAAAACTTTTCAAGTATGTTGCCTCATTTCTTTCCCATCCATGAAGTTTTTTCAAGGCTACCAAATTGCCTGTAGGCAATTGAGCCTTATAGACACTGCCATAACCTCCAGTACCAATGCAATATTTGATATCAAAATCTTCGGTTGCCTCAATAATGTCTTCATAAGCAATCTTACCATCACAATTGAAAATATATCTCCATTTTTTGTTGGTGTTGTCGTGGTTTGGTCTTTTTTTGTTTTCCGTGAAAGTAGGAGAAACCCAAGAACCACAAAAGAAAGAAACAAGGTTGTAGACAACGAAACAACGATGATGAGAATAGTTCTGTGTCCTTTGCAATGAGGCAAACCTTCCCTTTCTCCACATAAACCTTTGTTGTGGCCAAAAACCCTTGGTGAATATACAAACTGCAATTCATGGGGTATATGACCCTCCAAATCATTGTGTGAGAAATCAATGGATGACCCTTGGTGGACATATATAGAAAGAGGAGGAATGTGACCTGAGAGTTTATTGTGGGAGAGGCGCAACTTTTCTAAGATTTGTTTTGGAGCTGGGAAGGCATCTTCCCATGGATCGTTGTCACCAAGGTCAAGTGCCAGTCAGGTTATTCAAATTTCATGGTAAGAGGGATGTGACCTTTGGGATGCGATTTCTACTAATATTTGAGTACATTTTAAATGGATGATTGCCCAAAGATGAAGGAGAATTACCTGTGAGGTTATTAAGATCCAACTCAAGATGACGATTTTCTAGATTCCAAATTCCGGTGGAGGGATGGAAACTATTGATTTGATTTGTAACAAAGATACAGATGAGCCAAATTGGTAGTATGACCTCAAAATGGAGAGCGAATGGGGACCTCATTTGATTGTGATGAGATGGATATAAGCTCAATTTGTCAGAAAACCCAAAGATGAAGGAATAGCACTAACAAGGGAGTTATGATCGAGGGACAGTTCAAATCCAAATTCCTTCTTAAATTTTTATTTCAAAAGAGATGGAACCTGTTGAGCTCGATTGAAATTTCATGTTAAGTATTCCAGGTTGGTTAAATTTCTAAGAGAGGATGGGATGACACCAGAGAGAGAGTTCTGACTCAAATCCAAATGAATAAGATCCTTTAAATTCCCGATTTCAAAAGGGATGGAACCATTGAGTCGATTGAAATAAAGGTACGAGTATTCCAGGTTGGTTAAATTTCCAAGAGAGGATGGGATGACACCAAAGAGAGAGTTCTGACTCAAATCCAAATGAATCAGATTCTTCAAATTTCCAATAGAGGGAGGGATGGCACCAGAGAGAAACCAGTTGTAACTCAAATCCAAATGCTCTAATAGGGTGAGGTTACCCAGTGAAACAGGTAGCTCACCATCAGCACGATAAGATAGACGGAGGTAAGTGAGTTTTGTAAGCGTACCTATCTCTTCTGGGATGCTGCCGTAGAGATAGGTAAGGTTGAGATGGAGGAGGCTGGGAAATGAAGAAAACTTCAACTGGCTAAGCTTACAGTACTCTCGGCGATAGATATATGAAATGGTAATTCCAACGACATGTCCCTCCCTGTTGCAGGTGATGCCGTCCCATGAGCAATGATCATGAGAAGTAGTAGTAGTAGTGTTTCCCATCCACTTCCACCAAGTGGAGTTGCGGAGAGCCTCCGCCTCAGCCTCTACCTGTGGGTTATTAGTAGCAACAGCAGCGGATGAAGAGATCATCAACAGCATGCATATTGATAACACAACCACCGAAACCACCCACTCCATTTTTTTTTTTTTTTTTTTTTTCTAGTTTGGATTTAAGACTGCTGCGAACATATGCCCCAGTTGATGGTCTCATAAATACAAGTGGAGTTGGTATTGATCCAACTAATACTTTCTTTCACCCAGACAGCATCTCAAGCAAGTCAACCAAGTCAACCAAGTCCCCTCCCAAGTCTCTATTGGACAGTTGTCTTTCATTTTGCAAATTAATTAGTCTTATCACTTGATTTTTGCTTTGCTCGTTTTTAAATATATTGACAAAAATTAAAATTTAAAAACACGATCATACAAAAATGTTTTTTTTAAAGACAATCATTTTTAATTCAATATAAAGAACTATCATTTCGCTACTCGATCTCTAAACCCTTCCCTTCCTCCATTTTGCCTTTAAACATTTAACGCTCTAATCAATAGAACGAAGCATATGAACTACAAAAATATTTTATTCATTCATTTTTTATAAGGTGAATTTTATCATGATCCAACCACATTCGTTTTAATTTCTTACCAAACCAATCACACGAGTCTCTCAATTGTGAAAAACACAAAAAGAAACTCGGGTCATTAGAAATTAATTTGTCAAATCATGATTTCCACTAGTAATTTATAGTCACTATACATTTTAAAAGCTTTAAATAAATTACATGGATTATATAAATTTAAGAATTTACAATTATTTTTAATCATCAATATATATATATATATATATATATATATATATATATATATATATATATATGTGTGTATACAGGCTATATAATTGAATTTAAAAATATTATGTAAATTTATGAAAAAGATGATAAAATATTTGAATGAAACTTCAGTCTGTATATAAAAGGAATATGTAATATTATTAATTGCATATAACAAAAAAGTTATTAAGTTGTGTCAAGTAATTATTGATCTCAAGTCTATTTCTTTTCATTCTTTCTAAATTTTTTTCTTTGACTTTTTCCTCACGTTTTCACACAACCAAACAAGCAAATCAAAACAAGAAAACCTTCTCAACCCATTTCTAACATGCTAGGCTAGAAATGATAATGTGACATGTGGGGACCACACACAAAGCACAAAATTAAATAAAGAAATAGCACAGTTCTCCCAAATTTGACCGCATCTGTAGCCATTTTGTAATAACTGAATGTGCCCTTTTAGTATTTGTGCATTCATTTATTTGGCGTGCTAAAATTGGTTGATTAATATTGCTTGGTTAAAACACTTTATTCTAAGTATGAGACAAAAGACTAACATATATGATTTTTGTTGTTTATTACATACATTTTAGAATTTAAATGAATAACATGTTTAATATTGATAAAAAAATACATATAACATTAGAATATGTCTCAAATTCCTGTTCAATATTTATTCATGTTTTTTAAAAGAATATCAGATAATAATTCTAAATATATTATTCTTAAAGAATATTGAACATAATAATTTTTACTTGTTATATTATTGTAATATTATGTTTCCTTATAGAATAAAAAAAGTTATTAGGTGTTTCGAAATTTTTTTTTTTAGGAATATCCCTATAAGTATTTTAAGTCATGAAGAGAAAAAGTTATAAAAGAGATAAGTTTGTAAAAACTATTCGTGTATGCAGAGATGTAAAGGTTTTAGGCATTGGAAGTATTGTGAGGTATTTTCTTAGTATTATTAACATCTTATGGTTTTGTTATTTTGTGATTTTCATTGTAGTTGAAAAACTCTGATATTCCAATATTGTATTTCATACTCCGTTTTTTGAATAGTGTAAGATTCTCTTTTATTCGTGGATGTAGACATGATTGGCCGAACCACGTTAAAACCCTCTTATATTTTTATGTTGATTTATTTATCTTTTTGGTCATGAATTAATATTCTTGTGCATCAAAGCTTCTGCTTTTATAACATATACTATATAAAATAGTAACAATAAAAAAATATTGCATTATTTTTATTATTTGATTATAATTCCACTTATATGATTAGCTTTACAAGCTCTTTATTTTATTTTTCTTCCATGCAAGCCAGTACAATAAAAAAGATTGCATTAATTTTATTATTTTATTATTATTCCACTTACATGATTAGCTTTACAAGCTCTTTATTTTATTTTTCTCCATGCAAGCCGGTCAACTAAGGTGGTGTTTGTTTTTTTACTTAATGCTGAATAAAATTTTTTTTGAATTTAATGCTGAATAGTACTTAATAACATTAAGTATTAAGTTGTTTGTTTTTTAACATTAAGTAGTAAATAGGGATGACAACGAAACGGATTCTTTTGGGTTCTTGTTCCGCCTCGCTCTTAATAACACAGGTTTAATTTTATTTTAATCGGGTTTTTAAAGGGTTTAAGTTTATTTTCTCAAATTCAAGACAGGTTCAGGTATTGTTACTCTTTATAAAACCCGAGAAAATTAGAAATTTTCAAAAATGGCAAAATGTTAATAAAAATTAATAAATTACCATGCTGTCGCAGAAGCCTAGAAAGTTCTCTAGATCTCGATGACTAAAACGAATCGCGCCGCAAATTCGTCTCGCCAAATTTAATGATCCGTAGTTTCGCTGGTTCTCGAGATTGCCGGAAATTTTTCCGATTTTCCAGCGATAAGTCGCTAATGATTTCCCACGACGCAGATTTTTGCGAAAAATCTAAAGTCGTGAACGACTGCAATGTTTAATTTTAAAATAAAGTGAACTGAAAGAAATAAATTGTTTCTATGCTGTTAAAACTTAATTCGAATGAAGCAATATGAACCATGTATTTAAAATAATAAAATGTTTCCTACTGATTATATTTAAAAATAATTTTTTATTATTTTATTTTTTTACTTTTAATATATAAATAATAATTATTATTATAATGTTTTTAATAAATATATGTATTCATAATATTTTTATTTTTATGAAAAATATTAATTTTAATATAATAAAAATAAAAGCAAATATAAAAAATTAAAATTAAAATAAAAACAAAAATAAAATGTAAACGGCGAAATGGGGAATTTTCCCATCTCCGCCCCGCCCTATTTAATTTTTTAAACGGCATGCGCCGAATCGAATAATGTCGAGCCAGCTCAGATGGGACCGCCCGTCCCAAACCCTCCCGTCAGTCATCCCTAAGAGCTGCATATCACAAATTTTCCTTTGTCGACAACGACGAAATTTTTCTTATTTTACTGAACGACTTTTTTCTCGAATGCAAGTTCAAATATTTTACTTTTTCTATTCCTAACTTTTTGAAAAATTTCAAAGAATAAGTCGAAAATTTTAAAAAACAAATGTACCTTTACGTCGAAACTATTCAAATTTCAACATTAAAGCTCAAAAACAAACGCCACCTGCCTTAAAGCTCCACTTTTCATTTTGCTTCAATAATATTGACATGCAAAACCTGCTGTTTTGACACTATCAGATTGTTGGAAGAGAACTTGAATTATTCCGAAAGGTTAAGTCAGGCAAGTCTTCCTTGGCCACTTCTTTAACACTTGATTGGAAACTTCCCCATATGTGACATGTTGGGACAACATAGAACGACAACAAAAATAAAGAAATAAATAAAGGAAAATTCTAGGCTAGGGTCCTCCCAAATTTGACTGGAGAAATTTCAAGAAATGTTTACTTGAAAATTTGATATAGATCTTTTTAAAAAATTATTGAAGATTTAATAGTTTCAAATGTTAAAATTTTATTATATTTTATTTTTCATGTTAAAAATTTATTATATTCTATTATATTCTACTTGGATCCCTGAAAAAATTTATTATATTCTATTATTCCACTTACATGATTGGCTTTACAAGCTCTTTATTTTATTTTTCTCCATGCAAGCCAGTCAACTAAGTCTTTTTTGGCCCACTTTTCAGTTTCTTCACACTTGGGTATGCAAACCCACAAGCCGTGTTTTGACTCTCTAAATTGTTGGAAGAGATCTTGAATTATTCCAAAAGGTTTAGTCAGGCAAGTCTTCTTTGGCCACTTCTTTAACACTTGATTGGAAACTTCCCCATATATGACATGTTGGGACAACATAGAACGACAACAAAAATAAAGAAATAAATAAAGGAAAAAGCTAGGCTAGGGTCCTCCCAAATTTGACCGGAGAAATTTCAAGAAATATATACTTGAAAATTTGATATAGATCTTTTTAAAAAATTATTGAAGATTTAATAGTTTCACATGTTAAAAGTTTATTATATTTTATTTTTCATGTTAAAAATTTATTATATTCTCTTTGGATCCCTGAAAAAATGTGTAAAATTTAAACCAAAATTTGAATGTTGAATTTGAACTTGTTTACCTGTCAAATGTAAAATTAAATCGTACCTTAGCTGTTGAATTTGTACCTATATGGTTGCCTGGAAAATGAGTAAAATTTAAGTCAAATCCTTGAAAAATATGTAAATTTAAATGAAAAATTGAATATTAAATTTGTACATGTTTGGCTGCTCGAAAAAAAATATGTAAAAATTAAATCAAAATTTGAATATTGAATCTGTACCTATTTAGCTGCTTGGAAAATGTGTAAAATTTAAATCAAAATTTGAATGTTGGATTTGTACCTTTTTGGATCCGTGAAAAATGTGTAAAATTTAAACAAAAATTTGAACGTTGAATTTGTACGTACTTAATTGGATGCCTAGAAAATGTATAAAAATTAAATTGAAATTTGAATGTTGAATCTACGCCTATTTGGATCCCTGAATTTGTATGTGTAGCCATTGTTATGATTTTTATGCTACTTGTTTGTGGAAATTAATATATTTGAAGTGACGTATTTGTTAATGCATTGTGTTTTGGTAGGGAAATCGGTGTAAATTCATCGTAAGGAATGATGAACCATCAAATGAATTTGTAGTCAATGTGTTAAATGCATTCAAAAGAGAGGCTCTGCATTTGCTACCAATGTTATCGAGGGATGGAAGCAAAATGGTATCACTTGATGAAGCGAGGTGGAGGTAAAGCTGTCAAGAATGGAAAACAATATGCTGAAATTGAAGCTCTAGCAAGCTGAAGAAGAAAAAGGGTTGCTTGATTCTACAATTGCAGTTTCGCATTATGTTTGGTTTTGATTTTGTATTTGCTAGCAATATCTTAGGATTTGAATGTTGAATTTGGATTAGGAAAATGTTGTAACAGCTTCATGTGCATGGAAAACTCTAAAATTTACCCCCAAATAGCTTCATGTTGTAACCTCTCTTGATTTTGGTCTTCAATTTGGATTAAGAGTATCTTATACACCATGTACAGAATATTTGACATTATTGCATTGGCGTTTTATTGCAAGTTGGCTTGTTCATTCTTCAACAAATATTTCCTTAAAAGAGTAAGTAACCTTCAAGCATCTGTTATGGGGGCAGGACTCTTAATCTATGATAATGGGATTGCTAACATTATCCATGACAGCAATATCTTCAAAATGCATTTTAGAGGCAGTGCCTTGATGTAAAGCAGGCCATGTTGACACTCTCACCCCATTTTGAGTGTTGCTAAGGGGTGCAATTCTTTACACGAATGCCAACCACAAGTTCTTCATTTGGGTATTGTAGTAGATGTTAGGCTCTTTGCGTGTTGTATAAAAATAGTTGTCTAAAATACTGCAAGTGCATGGGCCATAAGTAATAAAGTGGTTTTCAATTTAAAAACCGAATATCGATCCCATGGGGAAATGTATTTGTGAGAACTAGCACTAGCCAATGGAGATTTTCACTATTTGGGTTTAATAATAAAATGATTTGGAATGAATATTTTCAAAACAAAAATAAAATAAAACAAAGCAAAACAAGGATGATCACTGATCACTCACTAGGAATGGGTTAATTTCAAAGAAAGAACTCAAGGAAAGGATACTAGGGTTGATTGCTTCAATTGATGCATTTTGATTCATATTCATTAAGCGCCAGTTAATCGAAAATACACTTGTACTTGTCCGAGAGAAAGAGTATGAGGTTCTCACTCTCGTGACTCCCCACAATTTCTCACACCGAACCCTCTATATTCACTGCTAAGTCCATCTAGGTGGTTGAATATGATACTTTTCTAAGGCAACTTTTCCCTTAAGCGTCTTATTGGTCACCGCTAAGTCCATGCAATAGAACTACCCAAACTACGCAAGAATTGATCATCGCTAAGTCCATGCAATCCCCACATAACGTCAATAAAAATTTTTATTTAATAATAAATCCATTTTATTACTAGACATATTTAATTTCCTAAACTTCTTTGAGTAGGTTAAGTTGATTACCACAATTGAATCATGATTTAATAAAATAGTCAAGGCCCTAGGTTAAATTCTAGCTGTCACTATGGAAACCCTAGATGATTCATGCACAATTTAGGTCTTAACAACATTTCCCAACATAAATTAATTAGAAGAAACCATAATACCATAATATTCCAAGGTTTACATCAACCAACATCAACATAAGTATAAATTGACAAAATTGTTCTAAAAATTATATAAATCAAGCATCGACTTCAACAATCAACCTTAGAGGATGATTAGCCACTCATTAAAACCCAAAAATTCATCAATATCATGTCTATTACAATAATAATATAGAAGGAGATGAGAAAAGCGCAAAAGTTAGAGATATAAAACATATGAGAGATGAAAAATCCTCCAAACTTTGCTCCAAATTGCAAAGGATCCTCTCGTGGAGCTGGATCTTCAAAATCAGCTTCAAATCCAAAGTAACAAAGCTCAAAATTGAAACCTTAATTTGGTTCAAGAAGAAGAGATGAGAAACCCTAGATTGAGAGTGTTTTTCCTCAATTTTCGAACCATAATAATGTTTTCAAAAGAAGAATTTATAGTCCTAGAAAATGGGCCGAAATGGGGCTGAAAATGGAAAGTTTCTTGGCTTCTCAACGTTGTCATGTAGTGACATGAAAGGCTATGATGTTGCGACATGGCTGCATGCTGCACTCAATAGTGTTTTAGTTGTTAGGGTGATGCCACGACACAATGGTGGTGATGTCGCGACATCTTTGCATGATGAACTTCAATAGGAAAGGACCTGATGTCACGACTTCAAGTGCTGATGTCGTGACGTGGAGCATGTATCAGCAATTCTTCTTCATTTCTTCTCCATTTTTTCTCCTTTCGCTTGTATTTCCTTTCTTGTCTGTAAAAGATAAACAATAGGGGAATTTAGCTTGATTTGGAATGATAAAGGTGTGAATTTAGCATCAAGATCTTAATATACTAACTTAACTCACACCTAACAATAGACTTCTTATGTTGATGTTATGGCCAGGTCGATTGGTTCATCTGGTGCACTAATTGGCACTGTTATAGAAAGTCAAATTCTTGCACCCAAAACATTGATATGAAACTGTTTTCTATCCTTAACCATCCCATTGGTGATGTATTGCATTGGTTTTCCATAGCCTTAGTAGCATTCTCGAATTAACTCAAAATGAATAACCACCTGCATTGCCATGAATTGAATATGACCACCTTCCACTTTCCTGCATTGCCATCTCAAAACCCACCTACAAGACTAAATTGAATAAGGTAAGCTTCCACTTTCCTATCCCCCATCCTACTAAGTACTACTATCGATATCTTATCATATTGCTAAAAAAGGTAGGTAAAAGAAAATGTCAATTCAAGGCATAATTGAAAAGCTTATACATATTGTCATTACAATCCGTGAGATCCTTGGGTCAGCACCCAACTAAGGATCCGCGGACACCCTAAAACTCCGAGGGTCCGTTGACCAAACTGGGCCAACCCGTGGAAAATCCTGTATGCTGCGAACTGTGATACCACACTGTTGTGTCCCTGTTACCGAGACCCATAATTTAACAAAAATTGGGTTGAGTCTCCTTTGTACGAGGAGCACTATCCAAAATACAACTTGTACAAAACATGGTAACATGGCCCATCTGAGACCCAATATAATACAATGACCTCACTGGGTCCACTTATGAGTAAAAATGATCACACATGGTCAATTTGTCCATGTTCATTTAAAACATACAAAATTATATTTAAAACAGTCCCATAAGAATTTAATTACAATTCTTTTTATACAAAAATACATGCTAGAACTAGTTCGTTCCTAGCATCTTTACAAAAATGGTTACAAAACCACAACCCGGCTTTATTCACAATTGCGGCCTCAAGTGAGCGACGTCCGCCGGTGTACTCCCTGTACCTAAAATGGGGGTCCCATAAAGGGCAAGCTATGTCCAGTAGAGAATAATTCCTACAGAGACTACTCCCCACCTAAGCGCACATGTAATGTTCATAACACATTTCACACCACAATTCCAACAAGATTATGCAATCCTAGGTTGGAATTCTACATGTCATGCCATGAAATGAGATGATCACTATGTCCTATGTCCCGCGAGTCCTCATCGACTCTCACACAACGCCTGCTTCTCCATGTGTGAAAAACCGTCACTGATGATATTCAATGATCATTTTCTGAAATCACTTTCATTTGGGTTTAGAAACCAAAGCTTTTTGGATGATACATCACAATTTTCATTTTATATTCAAAATCCATGTGCCTTTTCAGGATAGTGGATTTTCAGGTCTCACCGCGGCCCGCAAACCCACACTTTTACAGCCTTCAGCCGCTGGGACTAGTGTCTCGACTCATAATTGGCGGATTTTTCACTTGAGGGGGGATCTATCCCTTCTTGCTAATACCCGGCACATATTTTATGTTTCATGCAATCGTGCGACTCTATTGGACGTTATCCCATTTACTAAGCCCACCCAATCAAACACCAAACGTAGTGTCGATTTACCAACCATGTAACTCACACTCCATGAAATGCGATGTTTCCCGTGCATATTCAATGTGATGTGCACCATTGTATCTATACCATGTCACATATGATGAATGCTATATGGACAACTCAACTCCTGAATATCACCAATGCATCATGAACAATTATATCTATAAGCATATAATGTCCATACAATATTTCATTCATGTCAATATATCATGCACGCATATATCAACATCAAAATACAATGTGTCATTCCATATTATGAAAAAAACACCCTCGCAATCAAGCCATTATAGACCACAAAATAGTTTCGAACTTAGTTCAGAAACTAGTCCCCTAACAGTCCTAAAACTAGACACAAACCGTTAAACAGCTTAAGTTGTAGCAGTCCTAGGAAATGGACCATAACTTGAGTTGTATAGGTCAAATTTGGGTGATTCAAAAGCCTACATCAAGTTTATAGATGCAGTTATAATTTCCATGGAGAACAACACTAGTCCAAATTTGTGACGCCCCAAATCCCGAGGGTCGAAAATTTGTACTCTTTATTTATTTATTTATATTTTTTTAAACAAAGGTCTATGAACAAGGTTTATGAATAGGACCCCAAACAAGGCACAACACAAAGGCACCGTCGGTCGGCTAGTCGTGGTGCACACTGCCACAAGCAAATGAGCTATCGCACGCCTGCCGTATAATTCAGGCGCCGGGTCACGCACGCCTCGCGGGCTTCCCCTACCTCCCTGCTTCCTTGGCTGACATGTAAATTTTCCGTCGCCATTGCACTTTCTTAAGTTCTTCGTCGCTGCTAGGAGAATTTCTATCGATAGGGGTGGCTTGGCCCCCTGTCGCGACATCGATTCCATGTCGCGACACAAGGCCCCCCGGCCTTGACCATACCCAATCGCGACACTGCCCATGGTCACGACCTAGTGCCCAAAGGGCCCTATCGCGATCTTAGTCGCCCATTCTGCTCCCAACTCGCTATGACACAAAACTTGGCCGCTTGACACCAGCCGGTGAATTCGTGTCATGTGCGCATTCAAGTCGTGGTGCGTATCTTATCACGCACGCATTGTGCCTGGCTGTGGAGCCCGGGCTCAGATATGTCGCGCTGTGGAAAAGCCTGTCGCAACACAATGCCTAGGGAGTCCTGTCGCGACAAAGACCAGAAAATGAGCAGTAGCCATTTTGGCCATCCTGTTATCCAGCTCCCTATTTTCCTTTCTTCTTTCTTCTTCACCAAAGCACCCTAATTTCCAACATAGGTTAATCTTATGTATTACAAAGACAACCCGGATGTCCGAAAAACTCGACAAAATGCATAATTCATATAAATCGAGTTTAATTACAACCCTGTGTTCTTTAGTTACAATGCATAATTGGGCTTTCTACCCAAAATTTGAAAAATACAAAACTAGACCAGATTTGGTCCTTTTTCTTCAAAATTGAGGTCCCGATGAGCCTGCCCGCTTGTACCTCCGACACGAAATTGTTATTCTATCTAATAGGCGAGCATGCCCAAGAGTTGAATTTTCCAGTTGTGTTACTCCCCACCTAAAATGCACATGCAATGGTGATTCGTGTTGCAAGTAGGGTATGCCGGAATAAAAAAAATTTATAAACCTAATCCTCCTAATGGGCAGTACTAGCTACCGCAAGATAGTGGCTCTGTGGCCGAACACAAGGATGCAAATATTCAAAATGGTGAATTTAAGTTTGGATTTGGGGTTTTGTAAAACAGGCTCTCTAAATGGTTGAACCGAAACAAGGTGAAGAAAACATAAAAGAACTCCTGAAGCATCGCCACCGGTTTGAAAACTTAGGTAACTAAGGGGTCCTCGGGTCCCTTTCCTCGTGTTGGGGAGGATGACTTATAGTCATTTCCCGAACTAGATCTTCATTTGACACTAAAAACTGAACCTTAATAATTTTCCTTTTGAGATATAGCATTTATTGGACATAAATGCACCTAGGCAGTTAAAATTCATCACCTTGATCTACCTTACAGTAACAAATAAATGACAACTAATGAATCTCAGTGGATCTAGCAATAAGCATCCACTCGAACCCCCAAAAGATTCCTAAGTAATCGGTCAATCAAGGCACATCCAAGGGATTTTAAAGCTGTGAGTGAAAGATAGAAACATAAATGGCAATAAATGTCATGTTAAAAACATGAGAACCAACAAAGGTACCTTAGATTGAAGCCCAAGAGTCTCTCCTCTTTAAGGATAGTTAGGTTTAGGCCAACCATCCTCTAAGTTGTCATCCTCGTAGGGTGTTTCTGGCAAGAAAATTAGAGAAAGGAAAACGGGAAAACTCGCCTAGCTCAGATAAATGCAAATGAAAGTTGTCTTTTACAATAGCTTAACTGAGCTTATATAGTGCTCCTAGTAAGCAAAATTACAAAAATATCTCAAATACCCACTAAGCATGAAGGGTATTTAAGGAAAAATCACAAAAAGAGGTCAAAACGGGGGTCAATTGGTCAAAGGTGGAGAGTAGGTTGCGAAAATTCGCAACCTGCGAAATTCCGCAAGCTACGAAATTTCGCAGGTTGCGAAATTCTGCAGGTTGTGAATTTTTTCGCAACCTTGCAAAATTTTGCAGTTGCCCAATTTCTCCTGTTTTCTGCTCCTCTTTCCTCTAGTTTCTGATCTACAATACTGAGTTTAACTCGGATTCTTCGTGCTTGAGTTAACACAATAATTTTGGCGACTTTCGCTTGCAAAAACTACAAAAATAGCCACAAAATGCGATCAATAGTATAGTCGGGACCTTAATGTGCAAATCGGGTTAATTAAGTTGATTAGTACATAAAAAGTGCTCAAAACCTCCAATAACCAGGGTTCAAAATAACACTATTTGGGCACGAATCAAATGGCACACAACAATCATACACATTCCATACAATTTGCAATTCGTACATGGAATAATTTATATCATGCATGAGATGAGACCACTCATGACATACCCCGAGTCTCGACCGACTCCCTCACACATGCAAAGCCAAGTGTGAAAACCAGTCATTGGTGTTTCACCCAATGACTCACTCATTGGACCAACCTCCAATACTTATTTGATTTATCATCGAATTTCGTGTGTTTGTTGATGGGCCATGTCTTTTTCGGGGTCACACCGCAGGATCGACGTATGCCTTCCGACATGTTTACAGACTTTCACCGCCGATGATCATGTCTAACCGCATGTGAATTTGGGACTTTCACCCTGGGAGGGGGGAATCTATCCCAACTTGCTACGCCCAACACATGTGATACTTTTATTCTTTATTCCCAATTATTAGACCTTGGGTCTCGACCTTGGACGTTGCCCCATTTCCAAGCCCATCACATACATTCACCAAGAATGGTGAATTTAACACCACAATTCACCCGTACCCGACTAGACACGATGCTACGTGCATATGAATGCAATCATGCCAATTCATATATTTAATTCCTTTCATGGTTCACGCATAGTACATTTCATCACAATATTATTTCATACC
Organism: Tetrastigma voinierianum; assembly: GCA_016808115.1. Classification (NCBI taxonomy): domain Eukaryota; kingdom Viridiplantae; phylum Streptophyta; class Magnoliopsida; order Vitales; family Vitaceae; genus Tetrastigma; species Tetrastigma voinierianum. The sequence continues at coordinate 68,517 of JAEQBH010002936.1, read as the reverse complement.
ATGCAACCATCATGTTAACACATCAATTCCACATGCATTAACATATCATTTTTCACACACAATCCATGCTATTCATTTCAAGCAATAACATGAATGCAACACACATGGAAAATTTCAGTCCATAAATTGGTTCTAGATAGTCCAAAACAGTCCCATATCAAGCCGTGGACTGTCCAAGGATAGTTCCCTCATCAAACATTCGGTCCAATTTCTTTGGGACAGGAATGCATGGGCATTTCCGGCCTCACAACACCCAAAACCATTTTCATGGCTTTTTAAACAAGAATAACCGAGTAGGAGAAAACCCCTACCTCTTGGATTTTTTCGAAACGCCTCATTTCCGGTCTCTACTCGTAGCTTTTGTAGTGGGGAAACACTTTTCTTCTTGCTTCGTCGGGAACTGCAGGTCCGATCACCGGAAAATTAAAGATAAGGTATAGCTTCTCTCTCTAAAGCTCTGTGCTTCTTTCCCTCCCCCTTTTCTCTCTCTTTTCCTCCTCTTCCATCCCACCGGTTTGGTCCAAGATGGGTCAAGTGAGAGTGTCCTCTCTTGCCACATGTCAACCTCTCATTGGCTTTCTTGGATTTCCCTTATCCCCTTATCCATCTACCTTGGATTTCTATCCAATCATGCGGTGACACATGTCTCATATGGGCCCCACTTGAGCTCTTGTTTGACTTGTTCTGCACTAGACATGTGGCACAATGTGAGCCACTCAAACGTGCCAAGTGTCTCGCACTCCCCTCGATGCCTCGAAAAACGTGAAATTCCTACTGTCTCAGAATTCGATGAAATTCTATGGGGTAGCTAGATTTCGCGCGACGATTCCAACATTGAAGTCCATTTCGTCACTCGAGATCTAGAAAAATTCTGGATTTTCAACCAAAATTACTGTTTTACCCTTTCTCAGAAAAATTTGAATTTTCCTCGAGTTTTACAAAATTCCCTCTTTTTCCCAACCAGAAATCAGTCCCAAAATCTAGACAGTGTATGGGGTCAAAATAGGGCAACCTGTCGCAGTCCCTAAAAATGGACCATAACTCGAGTTATAGAGGTCCAATTTAGGTGATTCAAAAGCCTAACATCAAGTCCATTGATGCAGCTACAATTTCCATGAAGGACACTAGTCCAATTTCTCCATTTTTCCCAACCAAAAATTAGTCCCAAAATCTGAACAGTATGTGGGGGGTCATTTTCACATCACATGTCAATACAATAAAACACTTGGTGCAACAATCAAATTTTTAGTAAATATGAACATCAAATCTCCATCCACCAAAGATATGGTCGATTTAGACTCAAAGAGCTTTCCATAGAGTCCAAGAACGTGCGAATCAGAGTGTGAAAGAGAAAAATATGGTCGTTTAAAGTTGGAGGCTTAAAGGGGTGCAGGCTACGCAACCCGAGGCTGCAATTTTGAAGCCCATATGGGTAGCTATTGTACACCAAATTTTGACCCAAAACAACTCCTTAAACATGCCCTAACCCCGTCCTAAGTAAAATGAACAAAACCACAAATGCACCAAAATGGGCCTCTCTCAATTAAAATCCACAAACAAGCCATAACTCGGGCACAAAACCATCCCAAACTCAAATTTCAAAATCGCCTTCCAAAACAATCCAATTCAAAACTTCAAAGGTAGGAATAAAATCAAAATAGGAAGAATCCCTACCTCTTGAAGCATAGGAAACACCATTAGGAAGCCTTAAAACACCTCCTATGATTTCCCCCAAATCTTCTCTTTTGGATCTTCGGTGAAATCTCTCATTTTTGGTTCTTACGTGTTGCCTTATTCGAGGTAATGAACTTTAATTCTTGGCTCGACGAATTCCGACTGACAAAATTCCGCAAATCGTTGAAGGAAACCTTCCTCTCTCCCCCCCCTCTCTCTCTATGTTTGAAAAATCATAAATGGGAGATCTTTTCTCCCAAATGAGATATTTGTCCATCTTTATACTTTAGATACGTGGCTCAAGTCGCGCCACGTGTCCCCCCTTGCTCGGGTCCGTTTTTGTCCTGAAACAATTTATTTCGTTTCGATTCAAGTTCAAATTACATTATATGAACTTTCTTTAAATTATTACCCAACTTTCAAGATTTTCTCAAAAATCTCGTTTTTGGGGTCCACCGGACACTCTTCACCTCGAAAAACGTGAAAATTTCGACTATTTCGGAATTCGACGAATTCGTCTGAGTAACTAGATTTCGCAAGACGAATCCAATGGTGAGGTCCGTTTCATCATCCGAGATCTAGAAATTTTTCGGGTTTTCAACCTGTACTATAGCGGTAATTTACCGTTTTTCCCATTTTTCAGAAAAATTCAAATTTACATAAGTTTTTCATGATCCATGACATTGGAAGAAAATTTTAATAAAAATTGAAAAGGACAATGAAAGTAACAAGCAAAGAGATCAAGAATAAAAATTACCTAGAAAAATTGCAAAACTATGATAGGAAAAGTTTGCTAAACAAAATGCCAAAGATATATGCACAATGACAAGTCTTCTTACAATCCAAATTGCGTCCATACCCCAAATGCCCAAAACAACATAATCAAATCCAAATGAATCAAGCTTTCATAATGTGATAAACTTTGGTTATCAGTTTGCACATCTTCAACAACAGATCTTTGAGAGGAAAACAATTGACTACCAACTTGTTCAGCATTTGTAGCATTCAATTAGGCTTAGATTGACACACCCCCACCCCCTTCTAACAAGCGGGTGTCGCCAATTCACGGGGAACTCTGCACCGCTACTCCTAACGACCAGGAAATCCTCGTGAATGAAGTCGCACGCTTGCTTGAAACCTCATATGAAAAATTTTCTTTATTTATAACTAGATTTGGTAAAATCTTAGCAATGGAAAACTCCTCTAAGAAGATGATCTACGCTCTATAGGAAATTCCAAACTTTCTATACACACTTTACACTATATCCAAATATGGCAACCATCATTCCAACATATTCTCATAACTACACTATGTACATACATATGTTCCATTATACAAATTCAAAGTATATTCTTACAAAATATTCTTAATACACACCACTTATACTGATGTCGATTATCCCTAATGTGCCCAAATGCCTGCGACCGCACTCTAGAAAATAGTTTTAAATAGAAAATAAATGAATAACTGAGCTTAGTGAGTGTATGCTTTTATAAAATGTTTGCTTTTCCTCCTCGAAAACATCTCCAAAGTGTAAAACTCTCTACAATTATTTTCCAGAAGTTTCTACTTGCTTTGCTTGCTTTTGTACTTGCTTGTTTTTAAAAGTTTATAAAACTTTTAATACTTGCTTGCTTGCTTTGCTTTACTTTTCTTTAAAAGCTTATAAAACTCTTATTGCTTGCTTGCTTAGAAGTTTATAAAACTTCTCAAAATTTCTCTTGCTTGCTTGCTTTATCTTGCTTGAAAAGTTTCTTAAAACCTTTCACAAACCTTTTGCTTTAAAAGTTTCTCAAAACTTTTTCATAAAAACGGGAGCCTGGGCTCAACCGCATGCTTTGAAAATAAAACGGGAGCCTGGGCTCAACCGTTTGTTTTTAAAATCCTGTGACGGAGCTTGCTCAATAGGTCGCTTTGAAATCTAAACGGAGCCCGGACGCAATCGCTTGCTTTAAACTCTATGGAAGCTCACGATCAGGCACCAATGGTTGATTTTTCAAAACTGTGATTCATGCTTATAAAACATCAACCATTGAGGCCTATACTTGCTTGCTGTACCCTAGTGAACACGGGAGCCTGGGCATCGACCGTGCTGTGGAAGGACCTGTGTCCGCATCAATTTTTTCCGGTAAACATGGTGGAATTGACCTGGGTCGCCATCACCATAATTTAGTTAGAGCTCTTCTCCAATACGTGCCACCAAAATTTAGATAGCGCGTAAGGCCTGTTTTCGTAAATATTCTTTTTGCTTGCTTGCTTGAAACATGGTTTAATTATTCAAAACCATTGTTTGCTTTAAATATGGTTTTACAACTCAAAACCATTTGCTTTCTTGCTTGCTTGCTCCTTGAAATATGGTTTTTCAACTCAAAACCATTTGCTTTCTTGCTTTTCAATTATGGTTTAAATCAAAACCATTTGCTTTCTTGCTTTTCAATTATCGTTGAAATCAAAACCATTTGCTTTCTTGCTTTTCAATTATCGTTGAAATCAAAACCATTTGCTTTCTTTTTAGAAGTATGATTGAATGCATCCAAACCATTACTTGCTTTCTAAACTCATTGCTTGCTCTTTGAAAAATGGTTTACAATTCAAAACCATTAAACACCAGTGTAAAACAGTTTATAATAATAATACACTAGTATTTGGAAAATGAGTTTAGAACACTCACCTCTTTGCTTGCTAAACTTGAGCATACCATACTTTTCCACTCTTTGCTTTTAACCTACACACTCAATCGAATGTGGCAAATATTAATTGCCTACGTAATCGCATAACTTAACATACTTCCTAGACTTAGTCACACTCAACGAACCTATCTTAATCATTTAATAAGGTTCCTATGCTATCGGTGTACGAATTCGGGCTTAATTACACGAAAACACAACATTCCGGCATTTCATTACATGTATCGGCATACCCCGACATGTTGTAAAGACTGGTTATACGTACTCTAAGATACGTTGGACATACCGTACATGTTGGACATGCATCTAAGACATGTCGCCTCTCGTGACCCGTAATTCCACACCTCCAAATTTTGCCTGTGATTTGTTATTTTTACACTTTTGCTACCAATTAACTTCATACACTTATAATTTATAACACCTCAAGAATTTACATGGAATTCATCTCAAACAATCTCACCACTCTTTGAATTGGTGGTTTGGAACTCATACCACAAAACCCTAGGTGAAAATCCAAGAACTCAACCTAGGTCAACCAATTCTTTTTAAAACCACATAATTTTGATGATTCCATGTTTATTTTCCACCAATTGGGGTTTTACTCACATAACCTCAACAAAAATCTAGAGTTTGGGTGCTCTCTTCCAAAACCCTAGACAAAGGAGCAACTAATCTCCATACCAAACCTTAAGAATCCAATTACCCATGATTCCAAGGCAAAAACATGCCTGATTTTTGAACTTCTTCTCCTTCTCCTTCTTCTTCCTCTTCTTCCTCTTCCTTGCTCTTCTCTCCTCTCCTACGTGAACCCTAGCAAAATGAGACCAAAATATGATTTTGGTTTGTCTCATGGCTATTTATAGCCTCAAAATTCTCCAATTTGCAAGTTGGTCCTTAATTCTTTAATATTGCAATTGTAACTTGTTTTATTTCTATTATGGCCCATCTCTACTTGTTTAATGCTTTTCATATCCTTTTTGCTCAATGACAATTGTACCATTTTATCCTTGTTCTAGTACCAAAATTCCGGGTTCCATAAATTTATAATTTCCTAATTTCATCTCCAAAATATTACAATGTGACACTTGAATTTTATACACTCTACAAAGATCATGTACCGTACACTCTCTCGTAGATCGGTGTTACATAGATAACTGGTTATGCATTGTTATATCTAGCGATCTTGCTACTTGTCCTTCTTTTGGGATTGACTTGAGGCACTCCAACATTTGTTGGGCCTACCCTCTTTAGTCATTCTCTTTTCCCCTATGAAAGCAAGTATGACATTAAACATATGTAAATCTTCACAAGCTTACATGATTAATACATTTAAGCTTATTAACTTACTAGAATTTTTACTGGCTTGCTAAAGTTAGGCTTATTCTTTTCTTTGCAAGTTTTAATGTTGTGCTCAACACCTTTTCACAATTTGACAAGTCAATTGCACACCCAATCGTCTCAACTTGGTTGTTTGTGTTTGTGGGATGTGCCTGGCCTATCGCCTTCTCTGCCTCAATTCTGCTTCTTGGCTGTAAATTAATGGTGGAGGCAATGTTGGTGCCCTTAGAGTTTCGCTATATCCACTCCATTAATTGGAAGGACCCTAAACCTCTCATGAGTTCTTATAAAGTTTTGAACACTGAAAAATTGGTCAAAAAAATCAACCGAGTCCCTCTTCATATAATGAATTGCTACACATCCATGCAAACAAGGAATACCTATGACATATCAAAATCAACTTATTAGTGTCTACCTTAGTTTCAAACATTAAAAAAAAAAAAAAAAAAAATATCTAGATACAAGTATTATTACCTGTCAAACTCCACCATCTTCAACTACATACCCGTTCCAACAAGTCCACTATGAACTACTCATTGAACATGCTCACTGAAATTTCTCCCTTACTATGCACTTCTACAATGAAGTGTATCAGGTTCTTCTAATACTCTTCCAACTTCTTCCTTATTCTTAGACATATTTTATCTTTTACTTTTTTCATTAACTGAACCCGCTTCTCAATCCACTCCGTTAAATTTGCCCTAATAAATTCTAACATGTCAAGCATTGGCTTCTCCCTTCCCTTTCCTAATTTAAGAATTAAATGTCTCACATATGCTGTTGTTGATCATGTCAGACTTGCACCAAGCCTCTATATAGGCTTGTAGACAAACTTTGACCCTCTATTCATGAAGTCTTCATAAGATTTATTTGACTTGTCACACCCCAATTATTTTTTTCAATTATTGAACTTATATTATCCACAAAGTAAGGAAACCATTGTCGTGTTTAGGTTTGACCGTACGCCATCGATAGAATGAGAATCCTCGTGATAAAACACGTGATATAATCACATTCAACTTGAGAGAACCATGTAAACATTATGTTACACAAAAATGAGTCTTTTAGATAAATAAAACCAAAGGCCACCATCTTGGTGCCTCCACAACCCAAGTCCCACTATGGATAGTTGTTAAGTTTTTGGTGTAGCTACCAAAGCCTTTTGTTAAGTCCTTGTAAACGACGCCAAAAACTTGTTAAGTAATTGTCATAGCTACCAAAGACTGTGTTAAATCCCCGGCGGAGGTGTCAACATTTGATTCGAACTATTCCGATTCTAGCAATCTTACAAGATGCATTATTTCCCATCACTACGACACATGTAGACACGGTTTCATATGTTGGAAACGAGTCTCAATTAGGACACATATGCAATATACAACTTGAATCAAGAATCCAATCCTCATAAGATTTGGAGTCGCCATCGTAAGCAAAGTAGGAGGGTCTTCCATCACTATAATTATCTTCAATACCACTACCTAAAATTTCTAATTGTTTCCCTTTTTGTTAAGAAGTTCTCTTATTCTTATTCCGCAACTTATAACATTCAAATATGAAGCTCCTCTTTTTCTTGCAATAGCTGCAAGTCTTGTGTAAGACCCTGAATTTACTGTTTCCATGAATAGTAAATTTCGTTTTCGATAAGTTATGTAGACTAGAAACAGTCAAATGAATAGTAATTTTCGAAAAACGAGCCCCAAAAATCGAAAATGTTCATAATAATGCATTGAGTCAAAAGAAATTGAAACGGGTTAAAGCGAATTGCCATGGGTTTTTTAGTTGCCCGACGATTTATGACGAAATGCCCTTTTTACTTAAATAATTTTAAAAATATTCCTTGAACCCCTAGAATTTTTTCTAAAGCATGTTCATGATAGGAAATAAATTTAATTAGAGTATTCCATGGTCAATTTTATGATTGGACGATCATGGAATATTTTCGATGTTTTATCGGTATAGGGGTATTATTTTTAAGGAGGGCATTTAAGTCATTTAATGAGTAAGCCTAATCTAAGTAAGCAAAGCAAGAACCAATATAATGGTGCCATGTAAGCTTGGTGATCCATGTGATTAAAATGGACCTGAGAGCTTTTCATAACTCTTGATATTTATCAAGTAAATTAGTTAACTTAACTATGGTTAGTGGATGAGTTAAAGTTAATTATGTCAAACTTAACTTGCTAGTTATTAACTAAGGTTAAAAGGATATTTGTGTTTAGCAAACCCATGAGAGTTTTAAAGTTGCTTCAACTATGGTCTGCTAGTAGGATTTTATGGAGCATAAAGTGGAATTAGTTGCTTTTGGACTATATGGTTACTATATGGACCAATGACGTGAGCAATCCAATGGCATGGGGTTAATTTAAGGACAATTGGAGGGCAAATTAGGCATGAGAAAAGATCATTAAAGTGTGATTGTCTTGGCTTTTGAGTGTGCATACGAGTGAGATAAGTTGAAAGGCAAAAAAGGAAGCAAAAAGGAAGCCATTCATGTCTATGAAGGGGAGAAAATTCTGCAGCCCCTTTCCCATAAATTCAAGTGATTCTCATGCCATTTCAAGTCCATTTCAAGTGTTCATCATGTCCATGAAGGATCCTAGATCAAAGCCTAAGTGAAAAGGCAAGTTTTTAAGGTGAGATTTGCGGCACCCCTTTCCGGTCCAACCCGATTGGCGGGTTCGAACTGGATCCGGGATACTATGATACCACTCAATCACTTAATCAAAATCATTTCATTAATATAAGCATTTTGTTCTCAAATCTTTGCGGAAGTGGTTTCAATTTAGGGCGAGCCCATAAAAATTTATCAATTCAATGCAATTTATTTACAAAATGTGCATTTAATCAAAGTGACGCATGTTGTTTACAAATATAATATCCAAAATCGTATTCAAACATAGAAGGTACAAAAATAGTTTCGAGTTGAACCTTTGCTTTACAAAACAATGTCATGCTAAAAATGGTAAGGATGTATGTGATTGAGATGTCTCGTGAGCTCGAATGACTCTAAGCTCCTCGACCTTGGGTCCACCTTCAATCACTATCAATCTCTTTGTACCTGCGCATAGATAACCCTACACGCTAGGCATTTTCATGCTTAGTGGTTCTATACAATTCCATTCCTCAATTTCAATTTAATTCAAATCATGCAATTTTACTAAACAAAACTTTTAAATCTTTTTAGATGATCAATGTCAATACAATACATATACTTATTTCATGTACAATCATTTATGGTTCATTGATCATCCCAAATATACGCTTTCATATGTAATCAATCATTTATAACAAAATCATGCATTTCACAATGCTCTTTTCATTTCAATTTGCAATCATGCTTTTCAATTTCAATGTATCAACACTCTCAAAGTCAATTCAATTCCGCCCTTAACGAATTTAACCTATGTTTTCTTGTGATATAGATATCTGAGTCACGCACGGCCCCGCTGGTCACAGCCGGTATAAAACGATTTATAACACAAGACTGGCCCCACTAGGGCTACTGATTGGTTATTATAAATCAATTCGTGAACACTAACGATACTAACCCCACTGGCCGCTGATCTGAGCACACATCAATACGCTTGTTCGCACACACTCTGACCCTTATTGGTATAATTAATCTATCCTTAATGCGAATTAAACTAACATTCACCTATATGCTCAAATCCTTTATAGCAAAATACAGTATAATATGTACATTTGTATAAATAGTTCATTTTCAATATTCATGCAATTTTCATATGCAAACATTTTGCAATCAGTTGCCTCAAATCAATTAAAACAAATCAATATGCTTTTACATTTAGAACAAACATTTAAAATCTTGAAACGAGAATAGGAGAAGATAAAACAAACATTTCAAATCTCAAAATGAGAATAGGAAAAGGTAGAACAAACATTTCAAATCTCGAAACGAGAATAGGAAAATGTAGAACAAACCAATTTATCGATCCCTTGTCTCTTTCGATACCAATCCCAGGTCAAGTTGTTGTCTTCACCCGTACCTAGTCAAATAAATTCTCCACTTTTAGTGGTTGAACAATTAATCGTACTAATCGAATATCGTTGAGGCAAAGCGAACCTTTGTCGAGGCGGCGAGGTACGGTACGTTTTTTATTTAGTTTTATCCTTATTTGAACCCCCATTAATCATTTATTAGGGTCCTTAATCTATCGGTGTACAAATAAGAGACTTTTGGAACAAAAATCCAAAAATTTTCCCTTCGTGAATAGTAGCTATGCTACAGCGTAGCAAAGCTACGCCATGGCGTACCCGAGGGGTTCCATTTTGGCACCCCTGCCTCGTTGTGGCAAGGGCATCCCACGCTGCAGCGTAGGGGCACTTTTGCGACTTTTCTCCAAAAATCCTCAAAAACCCAAAACAAAACATGAGAATCACTCCTAATAACATCTTAATATCATCTTAAACCAACCATGAGAAAAACCCATGGATGGATTAGGGTTTTTCTAACCCAAACATCATTTAAAGAAATCTAGGATTTGGTTCTTACCTTAAATCCTTTTGAATCTTCTTCACCCAAGATGCTACATCACACCTTAAATCCTTTTGAATCTTCTTCACCCAAGATGCTTCATCACTTAGAAGCAAGGAATGGGGATGATCTCCCACCAAAATCACTTCTTCTTGCAAAACCCTAGTCTTCTCCTCTCACTCTCTCTCAAATACGGTTTGTGCTCAAAATGAGCATTCTAACACCACATTTGGTCTTATTTCCCATTTTAAGTGTAAGGCCATGTTTGGCTTACACACAAATTTCCATTTCTCATTTTTCTCCTTTTCGGTCTTCATTTCACTTTCTTCATTTATCATTTATTTCATACATTAGCATTTAAGCTTATCATTTGACCCTTAGGTCCTTCATTTTTACAAAATCTAAATTTGGTTCCTTTTGCACTTAAGCTTATTTTCTAAGTTCAATCAATTCTCATTTAGCATATAATATTTAATCATATGCTGCATTCATTTTTTCAATTTACGCTTTCCCATAAGAACCTGTTTGGTCTAATTCATACCCTACTATATATAATAAAATTATTATAAAAATTTAGGTATTTTTGGGGCGTTACATTGTTTAGAAACAAATATAGAACACACCTATCTGCTCCCCTGAACTTGTCCAAGAGCAGCTGATTGTTTAGACCAGATCTCCCAAATTAAAAGTCCAAATGACATGATGTTTGAACCATAAGAAACTAAGACATAGGGGGGTATATTGAGTTAGAAGATCACTTTCTAAACAACTCATGCATAAGGTCAAAATTGTAGTTGAAAATGGACTTAGGAGCCGCCAGAATCGTTTAGGCGTAATTGGTTGAGGAAACTAAAATCAGATAAAGGTTATATAAATATATTGTTATATGAAATAATGCATTATTTTAATATGATTATGATAACATGTGTTATGAAAGTTAGAGAGAATACACGTATAATTGTGTTATATGAAAAAGTGCAAAGTACAATTAAATGTTTATAAGAGATTATTGATAATGAATATTCATAAGTAAAGACATATCAATAGTTATTCATGTATATGATCTTTCTTGATACCTAAAAGATTGTTAATAAAATTGGATTGTCATTATAACCGTAGTTGATAGATATGGGCATGCCTAGAGGGATATAGTTGTCAGCAGCATACAAGCCATGTGATATCGAGGCCCCGTTTGTCGACAGACTTAGATCCGTCGATCATTATAGTGGCCCCGTTTGGGTCATACAGATAGAGATCACTGTCTCGTACAGTGATAGTACCTTCGGGTACATACAGTTATTTCTCGTATCCACTTTTAAGATATTTGTAGACATGAAACATAAGATAAATGACAAGAATATGTAAATGACATGACATGATATGAGAAGCATAGCATTGCTATGTGATGATACGTAAACAGTGATAAGTATGATATATGTAGAAGTATATTTATAAATGATATGTTCAAAACATGAATAAGCATGTGTATATGTAACACAAAGTTATATGCGCTTGTTCAGCGGTGATAGACCCTTATTAGAGGTCATCCATATGTATTAATTCCCTTTAAGCTATAAGCTTAGTGATAGGCCGAAAGCGTGGTGTGTATAAATGTACGCCTATGTGCGCAAGTGCACGCGTCGCCCCAAGTAATATAGTGTACCAATGGCAGCCGATATTTCCATCCACGGGGGATGTGTGTTGGAATACAAAGGTTTTGTTTTTTAGATAATATCCGAATAAAACGTATTGTAAGAAAGAAACTGAAAGTGTGTAAATTTCAACTAGCTTTGGCTGGTTCTAATGAATTATCACAAGACCTGGTTATGTCTCCTCACCGCTCGATGGATTATTACTAAAGATGCTATTATTCAATGTATTTATAATTTGTTGATGGCGCAGGATCTTACTAATAGATATCCTTTCTCGAGGTATATCCGCCTATCTCGTGAATAGAGTTGAGTATATCTCTATCCCAAGTCAATATTTCGAAATGCTTAAATGTTCTAACCTTAAGTGCCACCTTCAGGATCGGAATATCTCTATTTACCGAATCAACTAAAGGTCAGTTTACTGTGATTCTAGATATCCTCATCTCTCGAATTCCTGGACTTCCAAGATGGTTATGCTAATGTTACGACATCATCACATATAATTGAATTATAGATATAAAGCAAGAGTGAAGTAATTTTATAAACCAATGTATAATATAACCATCGGGACTTAATCCATGAACATGTGATGTGGTTCATCAAAGACCCTAGATATAGATCTAAAACATACTGAATACAAAATTATCGATATTAAATATGTAAAACATCATTCTATTATCCAAAAAATGGGAAACAATACAAATCATGGGCTCTTCTTCGAGATCGATGTCGCTGCTGCTCTGGATTTCCGTGCCCTAGTCCGTACGCCTCCTAATCCCCCACTCGAACCCTCGTGCTTTAATGATGGAGTATTCCGCGCCGACGTCAGCGGGACGCTAAAACGTCAGCGACGCTGAGAAGTCACGACGCTGAGACGCCGCGACGCTTGTCGCTTGTTGACTTTTCATTGGTTGACCCAACGCCGCGACGCTGGGACATCACGGCGGGGACGTCAGCGACGCTGGAACGCCACGATGTGGGGATCGCCGCGCGACGTTAGGAACGCCGCTGACGCTGGAACGCCACTTACGTGGGATCGCCAGCGACGCTGAAACGCCGCGACGCTCCAAACCCACTTTCATGCATTGCTTCACTGCTCCAATTTGCTTCCAGCTGCTCTTTCACCTCATTTGCACCTACATTCACATAACTTGCCATACTCAGGTATCGAGCTATAAAAATACATATTTAAACGTAATATAAAGCTAAAAACCTAAGATAGGCGCAGATATACTCTGAGTGTTTTAGGCACTCATCACACTTCAGTCCACTTCTTGCTTGTCCTCAAGCAAGAATGGACTCTAAACAGGACACACACTCCGACATACCTAAGTCTAATACTAAGATAGCGATGTACATGCCGATAAGTAGATCAAATCGACCGACTCATATTGTCGGCCGGTGGTCGTTTCGAAGTTCACAGATGCATACAGTGTTTGATCTTCTCGAAAACTCGGTTGAAATAGGTAAAGTGATTCACGCCTCAAATTCCATGGTATTCAAATAACCTTCCCAAGGCCCTATAAAGGCCGAATGAATGACCTCTAGTGTACCTAGGTTCCGAATAATCAAACTTGAGCTCAACTCACTTATTTGGAAGAAGCTAACTAAGAAAGGATAAGAACGCACCCTTTTTATTCATACCAAAATATCTAAATATTTCCTAAATACCTAAAAAAAAGAAGACCTAGTGCCAAGAAGTTTTAGATGAGTGTTCCTGTAGCGGGGATCCATTGGTGACTCCCCACCAATTGGTTAAGGGCACATGGCATTAAATTCCCTTCAAACTTCACCCCGAACACTCAACCAAACTCAAAGGCCCTAGGTTGTGGGAATGATCCATCTTCCGGGTCTCATGTAGCGGGCGTTGAAGTCAATGACTCCTACTCAGCTTGGCTTAGGCATTAGGCTTTGAAAGGCCCCTGATCAGGCCCTGGATTCCGATCGATGACCCACTTATTCTAATTCACGTTTCCTTTTTTTTTCTTTAGCTGGGCCTACCGGCAATCCTCTTGATTGGGTGTCCCATCACTTAGATGGTTAGAGACTCCTTAAGGTTTGTCGAGCTTCTTAGTAGTTGATCTCGCACCTATGCATACCCGAAGGTCATTAGTGTGTGAGGAGGTCATTGAGAATTAGTTTCTGACTACCCTGAATTGTCTACTGCTTCCCACCTATTCAACCCAATTACCGAGCATCAAACATCATATGCATCCGTTCTTCCATGTCAATAGTGAATTCAAATTCAAAAGCGATCGACTCTCAACATGGCACACCACATAATACACTACCTTCACATGAAACTACGAGAAGAATGACCCAACACACACGCAAACAAAAACTAACACATGACTCATCAAATTAAATTGAAAAAGTAAACTGAAACTAAACGGAAACACAACTAACATGTTTAAACGAAAGAAAAATACTACACAAATACGAAAATCAAAACACAACTAAACAAATCTAACCAAAAACTCGATCACCACCCACACCCCCCCCCCCCAAACAAAATATCCAAAGGTCCTCACCGGCATAAACGAACGCGGAGGGTAAAGAGAACCCCCTAGTGATCATCGCGTGGAGGTGGGCGGCAAATTTGGTGGTAAGCGAGAAGTCAGGCAATCCGGGGCTCGCAAGGATCGCCGCCGGCCAAGAATGGTGGCTCGATTGCCAAGACAAGACGCAGATCAAAGACGGCGCCTCCATATCCTCGTGTGACGAGGACCTCTATGGTTTCGGGTCTCGCCCCGTAATGCATCAAAGCGCCGCAAGTGAGAGCATCGGGTCCCTGGCCGGGGTGAGGGATCGGAGGGGCCGCTCCATAGGTCGCGGTGGTGGTGGTGGCGGATGAGACGAGGACTCCGCCACGTCCTCCCTGGGATCGCCTAGAGTCCAAAACGAGCCCGAGCATCGGGGGCTCGCCCTGTCCGGAGGGCTCGCGGGCCGAGTCGAGACCCTCAGTCGTGGCACACCCGCTTGTCTCGCTTGACCGATATGGCTTTAATGGGGTGTAAGATACCATTGTCAACGAGGCACCCCGCTCGCTTGCATAAGCCAAAGATGAGAAAGTGGTGCCCCAGATTCATTTTCAAGGTTCCTGCTATGGAGGATAGCATCCTATAACCCCGCCCAACATCAAAAGGTATATCCTGTATGATGGCATAGTTGAGCAGGCACGTTATCGCCACTTCACACACGCTCGCCGCCGGAATAAGAGCTTTGACGTGATGAAGTGATGCTGCACTAGTATAAAGGCCAAATATTTGGCCTTGAAATGGACTACATGGCCCTCACTATTAAGCTTCCACTCACCCCTACCATTAGTCAATAATCTCGACGACCCTGGGTAGCTCCGGTGCTCGTAGCCGATCAAATGGCCCGAGGGGACATGATCCGCACTATAGTAACTATCGGACGACCAAGACCGGTCGACCAATACTCCCCTAACTCGAACCTTTTTGACTACGTGGGAGGCGAGATTGGCCTAGAATTCCCGCACCACGCTCATCGCCGCTGGATGAGGTGGTTGGCAAAGGGCCCACCACCCCTTGGCCGCGATCGTCTTCCGGAAAAAATCATCGCTGCAGGAAACCCCCTTCTCCTTGATAAATGACGGCTTCCGCAGATGGTGTCGAATCGATCGGGCGGCACCCTCATTCACGAACCGCGCATGACATCATAATTTGGGGTCGGGTCCGCCGACCGACCCCCGCCAGGCGCTTTCTTCTCGCTTTTTCCGTGATAGGACTGTGACTGGGGATCAAGTAGTAGGTAATGTGAGGAAATAGCACCAATGTGGCACCCCCAGCTGGGTCAGACAAACAGACAAACACCTAGAGTGCACCCAATGTGACCTAAATGCGAACTCCTAGACTGAAATGTGATCCTAAATGTGAACTCCTAGACCTAAATGGGAACCTAAATACGAACTCCTAGATTGAAATGGAGGGCTGCACTGGCAAGCGAGGATGCCTAAATGGAAAGTATGGGAACGTGAGACCGGGCAAAGGCAAGAGGTGACGGCATGAGTGCCTATGGTGTGTAGCCGAGGGTGTCGGAGGGCAAAACTGTGGCTCCGACCTGGGTGGTGGAAGGGAACCCTGGCATCGACACGAAAGCTAGGCTTATCGTGAATGGGGTGAAGAAACAAAAAATCAAGGGGCTTTGGCCTTAAACAGGCAACGCCGCGATGCCGGCAACGCCGCGAATGCTCGAGAGCAGAGCTTCCAACGCCGCGGACGCCGGCAACGCCGCGACGCCCGAGATGAACACATCCACGCTGGTCATCAACGCCGCGATGTTCCGCGAGGTAATCAACGCCGTGGACGCGATTTCAACGCCACGATGTTTCAGCGTCATTGGCGTTGATTTCTAACGTCGCGATGATACGAAGGGTAATATCAGCATCAGCGACGCGTTCTAGGAGGTCAAATGGCGTGCGTGACGTTTTTAGCGTCAGCGACGTTGAGAACTCTTGTCGCTGACGTTCACGAAGGCCTAAAATATTCATTAAGCAACCATGGTCCTAAGATAAGAGACACTCCCCCTCTTGTAAACAATGTGGCTGCGGACTTTTGTAATGCTACGCATAAACGGATCCTCTCCAGTACCTACGTTCGCGAGTCCTAAAAGTAAACAACCTGAAGATACCGGGTGGGACAAAATCGGCAAACTAACATAGCGAAAGCGGGACAAATAAAAATTTAACTCAGAGAAAGGAAAATTTCAAGAAAAACTTGGGTTGCCTCCCAAGAAGCGCTATGTTTAATAGTTAGCTCGATGACCACAATTTCAATGTGCGATATGCTTAAAGAAAGCGGGAAACCGCATCACTATAGTGTTCTGACCCTTTTCAGAGTGGATTGGAAATATTTATTACATTTCGTGCCCATACTTCTCGGTGTCTTTGCGTGCGATGGCAAGAGCATTCACGAAAATTTTTCGCATTGCCTTGCAAAATCTACGTATGGTGCGGGTTCAGAGATATCTTCATTTGGATGGATTATCACGGATCTTTGCATGAAATTTGGAATACATGGAAAGTGATCTCGTCTCCATGGACTCTCTGTTTGAAACTCTCACCTTACGATGGTGAGCTTCCGTGGCGGGGAAGAGATCGCCAAGTATGATGGGGCCAGTCGTCTTCCTCCATGTCGGAATGACGGTCTATTTGGAAGGGCAATTGCCAACTTTTTACTAGGACATTTTCGATTATTCCCGGATGTTGGTATGACTTTGTTTGCAAGTTACAAGGCGGTGTGGTCGATTTTGGTTCCCCGACACCAGCCTTTTAAACATCGGCGGCATCAAGTTGATCTTGGCTCCCAAGTCTGGGACTTTTCGATTGCATTCCCTATAGAGAATGGTATGAAGCTACCGGATCTTGAAGTTTGGAAGCTGCTTTTGTGGAATGTACTGCGCATTCCTGATTAACGATAGTTATCTTCCCTCGGCTTCTTCTTACTACGCCAAGATCTTTTCATAATTTCACGTAACTAGGCATGTTCTCAAGTGCCTCAGTATATTAATATGTAGTTTCTTGAAGATGTCAAGCACCAGCTGCTTCTCCAGCACGCTCTTCATACGAGATGCGAGTTGAGTATGACGAGGTTCATCTATTTTTATTACGTTTCCTCGGTTTCTTCCCTGCTTTTTATTATCCTTGGTTTGCTCTCACTGCTTTCGAGTTGCTCATTTTCATCGGTCTGAGGATGCTTTTGGTCTTGCTCCTTAAATTTTCGGGTCTGCTTACCACTGGTTTCGGCTCCGGGGCTTCATCTTTTCCACTCCTTCGAGTGATGGCCTTCAACGATACTCTTTCCACTTCTCTTTAGGGTTTACCTGCGGGTGCTCATTGGTGAACCACATTTGCTTCTGTCAGCGGTACGGCCATTTGACCCATACGTACCTCTAAATTTCTCAAGCCCCATTACGCTTGATTGTTCAATTGGGTGGCTATTTGCTCTTTATCGTTTCAACGTAGTCTCATTCATGAAGCGAGTGTGAGTCGGCATTTGAAGCGAGGGCTTGTTAAATCCACTTCTTCTCGGGAGGTGGTTCGCGCTATTCAGTTCGATATATTATTTGCGGTCTTTATCGCCGCCTTTTCCCTTGATTATTACGATTACGATTATTACGCCACCCTTAGCCTTGATTTTGATTGATAGTGACACACATCACGTCTGCTATTGCGCGATTGATTCGATTGAACGCGACGCGTCTTGGGCTGTTCGAAAGCTGTTGGGTTTCTGGCCGACATTACTGTGCCTATTGTCTTTGTCCTCCACGAAATTCACATTTCCCCATGGGTTGATACGTATGGCATGAGTTCCACTAACAATCTATTTGCTTGTTTAGTCAGCTGTGCCACATGATTAACCAGATTGTTGAGGACCTCATTATCCGTGCCACCCACCGCTTTTACTGGTGTAACCTTCTCTCTAGGCCATTGATTTGTATTGGTTGCAGCGTCTTCTAGGATTTCATAATCTTGGTCTGTGGTTTTCTTCATTAGTGCTCCTCCAGCCGAGGCATCAATCACTGTTCTAGTCGCATTCCTCAGACCATTATAGAAAGTATGGACTTGCATCCATCTGGTTAGTCTGTGATGTGGGCACTTTCTCAGTAGTTCGTGAAATCTGTCCCATGCCTCTGCCCGGGTTCTCCCCCTCATTTGCACAAAGAAAGTGATCTTTGCTGATTGACACTGATTTTACAGGAGTGGGGAAAAACTTGGTCGAATTTCTACATAAATCATTCCGCAGTAATGGAATCCGATTGGTTGACTTGTTAGCCAATGCTTGGCTCTATCACTGGGAGCGGGGAATAATCTCGACGAGTGTAGCGATAACCCCATTGTACTTGATGTTGTAACAAACCTGGGGGTGGTCAATATCATTGGGTTCTCATGGGGTAGTCCATGAAACAAGATGTGCTGAAGCATACGTAATGTTCTGCGACAGGTTAGGAAGTTGTTTACTGAATGGGTGGTCGTGTCTAATAACGTGGCAGAAACAATGGCGGAATCTGAAACTCCTCCCAACAACATGTATGGATGTCTGGTATATAAACGGCACGGGTGCTTGATTTTCTTCAGATGTTTCAGCTGGCCTCTTTGTGGCTCATTACGCTCCAATGCTAAGATCTGTTCTTCGGTGTTTTTTATGATTGCTAGATTTCTAATCTGTTACATTTTACGTTCTCGGCGTGATACGTGTAAAGTTCTTTACGGCTCGGATCAAGCGGATCATTGGTCAGCGATCTCGGCGTCATATACTTCTTGAAATCTAAATTGCAATCACACAGAACTAACAAGCTTACACAAATTACCCGGCCTTGTAAAACAAATAAAAACCAAAAATTTTGTGATAATATCTAATTGCTTTATTCTCTATATCAATCTAAATGTCCCCATTTGGCAGCAAAACGATGACGAAGCGTGGTGTGTATAAATATGCATGCTATGTGGCGCAAGTGCGAATGGCCCCAAATAATATAGTGTGTACCAATGAGTACTATCGGAATCACGGGGGCGGTGTTGAATCACAAAAATTTGGCACTTGGGTATGTGAATAAGCGTGTGTAAAGAAAGAGAATGAATATTCTTGAAGGCTGCATTAAGCTATTGGTTCTAATGAATTCTTGGTATTGAAGACTAGGGTTATATTCTTCCCCTGTCACTTTCGATGGATTATTACTTAAAGATGCTATTGTCGTGCATTTATAATTTGTTGTTGATGGCGAGGTGATCTTAACTACGAGATATGCTCTCTACGAGGAGTATCACCTTCTGACGGAACAGATTGGTACATATCTCTATCGGCACAGTATTCGAAATGCGCCGTATTTGCTCTCCAGTGCCACGGAAGGTGGATATCTCTGTTATGCGGAAGCCAACTAAATTTTTCTGCTGGATCTCCCGATATCACTCATCTCTCGAATCACCGGATCTCGGTATGGTTATGCTAATGTTGACGGAACATCACCATATAATTGAATTATAGATATAAAGCGAGGAACGAAACAATTTTATAAACCCGATGAATAATATAAATTGCGATCTTTAATCGTAGAACATGTGACAGGGGGTTCAGTAGCTTTGGATATAGATGCAAACATCTTGCGAAATGCAAATTATCGATATCAAATATGTAAAACATCATTCTATTATCAAAAATGGGAGAAACAATACAAATCGGGCTCTTGAGATGGAGTGTCATTTGCTTTGCTACGGATTCCAGTTACTAGTCCGTGCGTCTCCCAATCCACCAGTCGAACCACGGGTGCTTTTTAATGATGGAGGAACTGTGATCTAGCGCGTTAAGCGTTGAGAACATGATTTTGGCGTGCTTTGACGTTGAAGCGTCCGATGTTGAAACGTGCGTGGCGTTTATGGTTGATGACTTTTTCGTGGTTGACGGCAATGCGCGTTCGGGCGTCTGGCGCATTAAGGGCGTCGCGACGTTGGGGGCGTCACCAACGTTGGAGCGTGTGACTCTCCGACCACTTTCATTGCATTGCTTAATAATTTGCTTCCAAGTTTTTATAACTTTGCCTCTTTTTGCATTCTGACACTACACCTGGGGCCATGGGCATAAAATCATATTTAGCGTGGCTCATAACATGAAACTTACTGATATCGCAGATATATCTACAAATCGTTTTGAGCTCATCCGCCGGCATGTTTCAGCAGGTGTGGGTTTAAGAGAACGAAAACGAGAATCCGGACACTCCATCAGCGACAAAGCTGACCTCACCCAGGTGCCCATTAGCCTCATGGTCTATTTTGTATAATGTATATGTATTTTTGTTTCTTTTGTAGGAAATGTAAATATTGTAAATGTTGAACACTTCCTATAATAGACTTGTATATATTTTGTAATCTAAACTACTATAGGATTTTTGCTGTGCAGTTAAGTGTTTGTATTATATGAATGAACAAGCAAAGTTTACTGGACACCATGATAAGCGAGAAAAAATGAGCACTAACGAATCAGAGGTTGGATCGAGGAACATCATAGATTGATGGTATCGAAACATGGACTGGCGGCTTCTAGAACAGAGAATATGATAGAAAAGCATGTTTTTAGTAATGTGTTGGCACGATGTGAGATGTCCTTGTGTTTTTGTACTGATGAATCTACTGGATGCTGGTAGAGAAACGTTCGAGTGTTAACCCGGGGAGATCGGGATTAGCGGATCCATACAGGACACATCGAGAAGTGATCAAGCCCTAGTTAAGCCAAATGAAGCCTTGCTAAGGTTATCTGGGACATGGCTCGGGTGAAGTGGTGACTCCACAGAAAGCCACGAATGAACATGAATGGAAGACATGGAGTTGAGGAATTCCATGGGTCGAACATGGAAAAGTCGAATAAGGCTTTGCATTATGGTTGGAAGCAAACTATAAGGAAATAGTAGTGAGATCCTCTTAATCAAGAGTAACATGCGGTTTCTCTATTGCAGAAAGTGCATAATTGGTGGGACTGAATGTTGAAGTCAGGCTTCAGATCACTACTGGGAGTTTTTCATCCAAGAGTTTAGGTCCAAATATGTCTCTGATATGTATAGGGAGACTAAGTGGAAGTAGTTCCTGAATCTGAAGCAAAGGAACTTATCAGTGGAAGAATATGAGAAAGAATTTAGCAGCTCTTAAAACTAGTATGCACTTGAATTGATCACTCATCTGGAGGCTGCCAGTGTAGCGGTTTGAGGATGGACTAAATGAGTCCATAAAAAAGATATAGGCGCCTATGTGGTACTCAGCAAGTAAATTTCTATCCAGTTGGTTCAGAAAAGCAATGAAAGGTAGGAAATCAGAACCACTTGACAAGAAAGAGATTTAGAAGCTTTCTAGAGGAGCTTCTTCCTCATGGGCAAGACTAGAGAGTCCCAGTAGAACCGGTATAGGGTTGAATAAGAATTACTGAAAGACGAGGAAGTACAATGGTACCTAGTTCTGGTAGAGGTGTTTCAATTGGACAAGGAGAAGTCCCGAGTGCCCTCGTGCCATGGCTGACATTTGGGTGTTGTGTGCGAGATTGTTGACCAGGAGGATGTTGGATGTGGAAGCAACGAACGCGATAGCGGTATCCGGAGAGTCAGGGGATAATAGAAGTTTGCAAGGTAGTGGCATAGGGAGATTTATTGCACCACCTTCGACTCGGGATCGAGGTAGGGGTCGAGGTGGCCCGAATGACATATGGGGAAGTGGAGTGCAGTGTTAGAGACGGTGGATGCGATCCTGCCTACGACCGGCATGAGCTTATGCTATGAAGGCTCGTGAGGATCAGGATGCTCTTGAAGTGATTGCTGGTATTTTCTCTCTTTATGATATTGAGATGCATGCTTTGATAAACTCAGGCTCTACTCATTACATTATATACGCCTTAACATCGATAATTTGATAGGTATACCATCGGTAGAGCAATTACCATATATTATGCATTTACTAGTCCCCCAGGGCATAGTGTCAAAATCTGACCAAGTGTATAGAGCGTCTTAATGACTCATGATAAAGTTTTTTAAAGCGATCTACTTGCTTTGTCGTTTTCATGAGTTTTGATTTAGGCCCCAGGATAGTTGGTTATCGAAACACTAGGCTATAATTGATTGTGATTAAAAGCCGGAAGTGAAATTGCATGGGTGACTAGATGGTCTAAAAGTGATGACATGATGTTGAGTGCAGACTACAATGTCAATGTGATTCAGCTATGCTAGAGAAACGGCGATTCTTGCGAAGAAAAGGATCTTGAGGCCTTTTTGGCTTTGGTGCTTGACTCTAAAAGAGGTCAAATAGAATTGGAAAATATTATGGTTGTGAAAGATTTTCCGGATGTATTCCTTGAAGAGTTACTTGGTATTCCACCTGTAAGAGAAGTGGATTTATCTATTGAGATTTTACCGAGAACAGCTCCTACTTCTAGGGCACCATACAAGATGGCTCCAACTGAGTTGAAAGAGCTAAAGATTCAATTGCAAGAGCTTCTGGATAAGGGGTTTATCCGACCCAATGTTTCTCCCTGGGGTGCACTTGTTTTGTTCTTGAAAAAGAAAGATGGCACCCTACAGATGTGCATTGATTATTGGCAAATCAATAAGGTGACAGTGAAAAACAAATACCCATTGCCGAGAATTGAAGATCTCTTTGATCAGTTAAAAGGAGCGGGGTCTTCTGAATAGACTGAGATCGGGAGTCTGTAGCTAGAGTGAAAAGATGTCGTGTCGCAGAAGACAACATTTAGAACTCGATATGGCCATTATGAGTTCTTGATAATGCCATTTAGGTTGACTAATGCACCAGCAACATTCATGGATTTGATGAATAGGGTGTTTTGACCTGTTAGATCAGTTTGTAGTGATCTTTATTGATGATATATTGGTATATTCTAGAGATGAACAAGAGCATGAGCAACATTTGAAAATAGTTTTACAAACTTTGAGAGAAAAGATGCATATAAGCAACAAAATGTAGGACTTTTGGCTAAGGAAGTTTCATTCCTAAGGCACTCTATTAAACGTCTCTTGAGGGGTATAGAGTTGGCTACACTAGATTGAAGGCGTGGTGAAGTGGAAAGCAGCCCAGAGTGTGGCGAAGTGAAAGTTTCTTGGGCCCTAGCGAGGATATTATAGAAGATTGTGAGAGGATTCTGTCTATACAAGCTTCCTCACTTCCGCAAGTACGCGAGGAAAGGAGTAAAGTTTGAGTGGATAGATAAATGTCATAATAGTTTTGAGCAGTTGAAAGAAATGCTGGTTGAAACACCATTATTGACGCAGCCTACCTCGGGTAAAGAGTATACTCTGTATAGTGATGCTTAAAGAATTGGTTTGGGTTGTGTGTTAATGCAAGGTGGTAAAGTTGGCTTGGCATATCATCTGAGCGGTGAAGCCACATGAACAAGGTATCCCTCATATGACTTGAGTTAACCATGATAGTGTTTGCTTTTTTTTGAAAATATGGCGACACTACTTATATGGGAAGAGCTGTAAATTTATAGATCACAAGATTCTCCAAGTACCTACTCACTCAGAAAGAATTGAAATTTGAAGGGCAGTGGAGGTGGTTAGAGAGATATTTAAAGATTATATTTGTATAATAGATTACCACCTTGGAAGCTAATGTGGTAGCGAGCGTAAGTGAAGTGGCCAAACATCTTTGTTAATACAACACAGTGAATGGAGAATAGTATTTGATGGAGCTATATTAGCTCAATTAAAAGCACAACTTGTGTTAAAGCAAATGATTATAGATGCTCAGAAAAATGATGAAGAGGTACGAGAAAAGGTACGGATGGTGGAGATGGTGATAAGACTGGGTTTTCAGTAAAAGAAGAGGGAATTTTGTATTTCCAGGACAGACTATGTGTGCTAGATGATAAAGAGATAAAGAAAAAGTTGTTATTTGAAGCTCATATGGTGTTACCATGCATCACAGGTAATAAAATGTACCCGGGATTTGAAGCAATGATCTTGGTGGAAAGGAATGAAAAAGAGATCGGCGAATGCGTGTGCAAATGTTTGGCGATGTCGACAGTCAAAGGCGAACACCAATTTTCCAGCAGGTTTGTTTAATCCCCTTCTATTTCTCCAATAATGGAAGTGGATAACAGCGTATACTATCGGATATTAATGTGGGTTTCCCTCTGGCTCGCGGCATGACTCCGTACGGCAGACTTGTTGATAGGCTCTTAGTGAGCCCATTTTATACCGTCGGGGATTGACTATTCTATGGATTGACTAGCGGGTTATATGTGGATGGTGTGTGATTGCATGGTGTGCCGTTGTCTGTGTGGATAAAGATCCAGGAGTGCACAGTGCAGGCTGGAGTTAGCCTTAGATGCGAGGCGAATTTGGCTGGCATTCCATCCATGCAGACAGTGGGCGATTCGAGAGATTTGATTGGTCGCTTAAAGGTATGCTTCGGGGATGTGCTTAATGGAATTCGCTGGAGTTGGGATGAGTATATTCCATTGATAGAATTTCTTAGATAACAGCAGTTATCAATCAAGCTTATTGGGCACCATATGAGGCTTTTGCTGTGGAGAATGTAGAGAAATCTTAAGCTGTTTTTGGATGCAAGTGGACAGCCTTTCAAAACAGTTGGTCGAACACAAGCAAAGGAATGGAGGTGGGTTATTCGGCAAGATTAAGTGCCGAGTGATAGAGGCAAGGCTCACCATGGGTTTGGGAAGAGGGCTGTGACTGAAGGGTGGGCAGGTGAGGTTGCCCGAGGGAGGAGGAGGAGAGGAGGAGGAGGAGGAGGGAGAGAGAGGAGGAGGGAGGAGGAGGAGGGGAGGAGGGGGGAGGGGAGGAGGGGAGAGGGGAGGGGGGGGAGGGGGGAGGAGGAGGGGAGGGAGGGGAGGAGGAGGAGGGGAGGTGTCTCTGACGGAGGAGGTTGGCAGATTTGGGAAGAAGGGAGAGCTAAGTCAGGGTTTGTTGGCCCATATGAAAATTTGGAGAAAGAATCGGACAGTGGCGTATCGATTGGCACTCCACTCGAGATTAGCCAAGTTATGATGTGTTCCATGTGTCTATGCTTGAAATACCATTCGATGGTCGCGCACTACCAGTGCAAGAGATACAAGTACAGGAGGATTTGTCATATGATGAGGAGCCAAAGGCTATTCTGGCTCGAGAGGTGAAATAGTTGCGGAACAAACAAGTATCGTTAGTGAAAGTGCTTTGGCAACACCATGGTAGAGAAGAAGTTATTTGGGAGCGAAGCAGTATGAGAGCACGGTAATACATGACTCTTAGATGAGTATGAATTTTGGATGAAATTCTTTTTAGGGAGAGTTGTAACACCTAGAGCTATACCACATGACTTGGTTTTTATAACATGTTTAGGGTATGAAAATAAAGTAAAAGCATTTTTTTTTCACGAATAAAATAATCTTTAAAAAATAAAATAAAAGCAAAACTTGTAAGACAATACAAAAGTCAAGGGAGTAAATTGGTAAATTTCCAGTGGGACCCAAATGACATAAGAATAAGATTATACATGCAAAGTAGGAAATTGAATAGGTTAATTTTTTCAAACAATAGAGGAACGGGGACCTAAATGCAAAAGTGGAAAATAATTCAAAAATGGAGTTAAGCCAAACTATGGCCTTAACTCAAATTGAGATAAGACTAAAATTTGTCTCTCATTTTTGGTCCTAGAAAGGGGAGAGCAAACCGGAGAAGGAGAATAGAAGAGAAGGAGAAAGAAAGAAAGAGAAAGAAAGAAGAGAAAGAAAAGAGAGAGAGAAAAAGAAAGAGAAAGAGAGAAAGAGAAGAAGGAAGAAGGAAGGATCAAGAAGAGCAAAGGTATGGATATTTGTATGGAATTGTTTGTATGGATTTTTTTATGGATTTTTGTATGGATATGTATAGGGATACTTGTTTGGAGGTTTAGAATACCTCTTTTTGTGTAGAATCCTTGTTTGGAATGGTTGTTTGGTTTGGTTGTGGTCCTCAATGGAGAAAAAATTTGTATAAAGAAAATGTTGGGATTTAGGGAAGATGCTATCCGTTTTTTTTAAACCCATATTTTTTTTTTTTTGCCATAACTTGGTCATCAGTTATCCAAATTGAGTGATTCAAAATTCTGGATGAACTAGACTTATAGGAGAACAAATATCCCTAAATAAGTGTATCCAATTTGGAACTTCAATGGATTATAAATTTGTCAAAAGTGATGCTTTCTACGTTTCGGGTCAGTCGATACGGTTTTGGAGTTCAGAACGTTTGCCATTTAGGCCATAGGTTGAGTTCCTCTCGTCCAAATTGGAGTGATTCAAGTGGAAAACTAGTCTTCTAAGAGAACAAATCTCCCACAGAAATAAGTGTATCCAAATTTGGACCCCATTGGACTGAAAATTAGTCAGCCAAGAGGAACAATTAGGTCCACGAATGTTTCCTGAACAATCCCCTAAATTGGAGTAATTCCGGTTGTTTAAATCATAACTTAAGTTATACTCATCCAAATTAGGTGATTCAAATTTCTGTACAAACTAAACATCTAGGAGAACAGTTTTTATGAAGAAATTATGGTCAAATTATGTCTCTTTCATTCCCAAAAAAAATTTGAAATATAGAACACAATTCCAGATTTTGTTCTTGGAAATTGTCCAGGAGCAGTTTTGATTGTTTAGACCATATCTCCCAAATGACATGATTTTTAAACCATAAGAAACTTAAGACATAGGGGTATATTGAGTTAGAAGATCACTTTCTCCTGGCTAATCCCGTTTACAAGATAAATTGGCACCCAGTGAAAATAGACTTGGGCTAGAAGCATTTAGGCGGGAGTGGTTATAAGCTGAAATTGTATAAAGGTTATATAATTGTATTGTTATATGAAATAATGCATTACTGGCAATATGATTATGATAACATGTGTTATGAAAGTTAAGAAAGAATACACATTATAATTATTGTTATATGAAAAAGTGCAAAGTACAATTAAATGTTTATCTACGGAATCTAGCTGATAACTGAATATCTCGACTATGGTATACATGATATCAATAGTTATTCATATATATAGGATATCTTTTCGATACCTAAAAGATTGTTAATAAAGCGATTGCCTACTTATGTCGAGTAGTTGAGATAGATAACACTTTGGGGAAGCCTGCAGACTATTACAGCACTTACACAATTTGAATCTTGAGGCTTATTTGGGTGAGCAAACATAGATCTCGTTGGATCATTATAATTGCAGCCCCGTTTGGTCACTCTGAATACAGGTCAATCTTGGCATCTCGTACTATAATGATAAGTACCCAGCCGGTATACGGTTCTCTGTAATCACTTATAAGGTATTTGCAGGCATGAAACATAAGATAAATGACAAGAATATGTAAATGGCATGACATGATATGAGAAGCATAGCATTGCTATGTGATGATACGTAAACAGTGATAAGTATGATATATGTAGAAGTATATTTATAAATGATGTTCAAAAAGTATGAATAACATGTGCTATATCTGAAACGAATGTTAAAAAGTTATATGCAGTTGTCTAAAGTGTGATTACATAATGAGAGGTCATCCATATGTATTAATTCCCATTAAGCTATATAGCTTAACTTGCGGTGTTCATCGGGTAGGTATAGGAAAGCGAAGCTTGAAGTCGTACTCCATATCAACAACCAAGGGCAACACACTAGGTGCCTTTGAAAGCCTATGGTCCTATTTTTTGTTATAAATATATATCTTTTTTCTTTGTAAGCAATGTAAATATTATGAAATGTTGAGCCTTCCCTATATGGAGCTTGTATATATTTTGTAATCCGCTGCTACAGGATATAATACAAGTTAAGTGTTTAACATGATATGAATGAACAAGCTTAAATGTTATAAGGTTATAGTAAACAGAAAAAAAAAAATTGATACCCTCGCTTGACACCAGGTACCGAGTTAGGGGTGTCACATTATAGGTTGATTTTGTTAAGAAATTGCAAAGAACGAATGAGATTATGAGGATTGTAAATTTAGGTCAACCTTGGATGTTAATGGAAGTGATGTTGTTTGATTGGTTTTAATTGATTTAAAGACATTACTTGAATACTTGAAGGAATTAATGGAATTAAAGTTGAAAAGAAAATAGAATATAGCATGGAGAGGGTTAGGCGAGAGGGTTTAATTGGAAATGCATTGGTTTGATTTAGTTTAAGTCAATGGCATTGAATGAATTGTCAAATGTAATTAGTTGAAAGAAAATGGAAGAAATTGAAGCAATAATTATGAATGAGTGACATGTAGGATTTGACCACCTTAGGAGAAGTATGAAAAAGTTGAGTGTCCATTGATTTTAATCAATTGGAAGTGATTAAATGTCTAATGGAAGGTGTTAGAATTAATGTTTTAAGAAGAAGAATTGATTAAGGTATAAATGTAATTTTTGATAAGGTGAAGGGCATTATGGGTTTTTCCCTTTAAGCATGTTAATGGCTTGATTTAAGGTTTGTAATGATATTGTCATGAGCCTTGATTTAATTGGAAGTGAATTGGATAAGTTGAGATTAAGTTGAATAGGAAAATGCTTAAGGGTTGCTTTCTAATTTAATAGAAAGTATGTTATAGTTAATGATTCAATTGAATATTGACAAGAGTATATGGAATGTTAATAGGATTTTTATGGATAATGTGTTTGTAGGAGGAAGGTGATTAAGGACAAAAGGTGGAGATGAGAGGAATTTTTAAAAAGGAGGAAAAAAGGGCTAAAATAACTAAGGTGAGGGAAAATGTAAATGTTTATGAAAATATATATGTATTAATGTTTACAAATATATATGTTTTCATATGTTATAAATGTTTGAATGAAAAGGAAATGTGGTTTCCTTGATTTTAATGTTATTAGAAAAATATGAAATGATTATGGTTTCCATAGTTTTATAAGCATGATTTATGGTTCCATATTAAATGAAATGTTTATGAATATATATATATATATATATATATATATATATATATAACATATATATATATATATATATATATATATATATATATATATATATATATACTATATATATATATATATGAACATCATTTATATGAAAATGTTTATGATTCATGGACACCCTATGTTACAAGAGAGATAAAGTTTAAAGGAAAATTAGAGCTAAAGTACTTTGTCGTGCATAGTAGTGTGAAAGGATGGATTGCTCATGAAGGAAGGCGATGCATCGCCATGCAAGTGAAAGTCTTGAGAAAAGTTTGCCAATATACGATATGATTTATTCCATAGTGCAATAGTATTTAAAAGAAAGACACGATTTATCAGAGGTTCCTTTTGGGCCATCGGTGATCGTAAGACTATTTCCTCAGAGGTTCTTTCATGGGCCAACGGTGGTTAACAGTAGGCGGGTTCCATTGGATATGATGGATTCAAAAAGGAAAAGAAAGTAAAGTAAATGTTTATTGAAATGATATGTTTATACAATTGTTTTACACATTATATTTGAACTATATGGAAAAAAAAGTAAAGTAAATGTTTATTGAATGATATGTGTATACAATTGTTTTATACATTGTATTTGAACTATATCTGGACGGAAAAGAAAGTAAAGTAAATGTTTATTGAAATGAGATATTTATATAATTGTTTTACATATTGTATTTGAACTATATTTAGAACGAAAAGAAAGTAAAGTAAATGTTTATTAAAATGATATATTTATACAATTGTTTTACATATTGTATTTGAACTATATTTGGAAACATTATTTTCCTTTGAACTGTACTCTCACTGAGCTCCTTTAGCTCACCCTCTTTTCAAATGTTTTATAAAATGTTTTCGAGGCGAGAGGCGACGACGGTTCGAGCATCCTCGAGGCTAAGTGATATACACTGCCTCACGTGACGACCACTTTTTGAAAAATGTACTCAAACCATAAATACACAATAACCTCTTGCTTTTTCTTTATTTGCTGTCTTATATATGTTTTTAAATATTGTTTATATTTTTATGGCGTTTAGAAAATGATTTTAAATTTTGATTTGAAATTTCTTGTGGTGGACTTGATGTCCCGTAGTTGGACGTGGAGTAAATGAATATTTTTGGTAGTGTAAAATGTTTTCTTACAAGTGTTGTAAATTGGGAGATGTGCGAAAAACAGAGGAAACTCTACTTGATTTTCTGCAAAATGTTTAATCATAAAAAAAAAGGTTTAATGTTTAAAAGAAAAGAAAAAAAAATTTTTCCCACCATGTTTAATAAGGTTTTAATAGAAAGCATAACTATATAAATGTGTTCTCTCCACGGATTTACTTTTAAAATGAGTTTAAGGCTCTTTCTCAAATCGATGGAATTATTAGGAGGGTCCCTCGGGTTAGGAAGAGGAAATCCGGATTGGGTACCTTTATCTTGTCTCCCACACCACCACCAAAATTCTTCTTATGTGTCTTCCCTTGAATAACAAAGCCCTCTCCTTGAGCCTCAGATCTTACCACAAGATGTTTCATCTTCTCACTTGAAAATAAGGCATCATATACTTCATCCAAGCAGGGGTTTTACTCTTTGTAGAAAACAAATATCCACAGGGAGTGGAACATCAGGGGTAACAAACACAAACTAAAATCAAACACTGAAATCTTCTATCATACTTAACCTCCATGACCTCTAAGCCAAAGAATGGTTCCTTAAGACCAGTTAAATTATCTTCTAAAGATGTACCCTCTGCCATACGCTAAGAATATAATTGCTGCTTCAAGTGCAACTTACTTGGTAAGCTTTTCGTCATGTATAACTGCTCTACCTCCAACCATAATGCGACAATAGTTTTTTCCTTCATAACGTCTTGTAGAATTTGATAGGTGAAGATGAATATGAGATAGGGCTTTTCAATCCCTACATTGCTTCTCTTCCTTGATCTATGACGAGGGCATCTTATCAACGATAGTGCATCGTCCAAATCCATTTCAGACGAGAAAGGTAGCATTTTTACCTACCATAATGAAAATTTGAAGGTGAATCCAACAAGCGAATATAGGTACTTAATTGACTGCCATTGTTGAAATCAAGCCTAATAATGCTACGATACCAATTTGTTAGGCTGGCTCAAAACTAATGAAGCAACAAGAAAAAAGAAATATAAAAGAAAAAGATGAACACACGGTTCACATTGGAAAACTATTCAGGAAAAACAAGGATAGAGGCGAAAAATCGCTCTCGCGAAAAATAGGGTACAAGATCGAATTGACCGACTATTGATGATGAGCCCCAAAACCCTAAAAAATATACATAGCATATTTGTATTCCAAATCTAACTAGGGAAAACCCTATTAAAATCAATAATGGGCTATGGACTTTTCATTAAATTAGACATTTGTAACAAAATATACTAAAATAAAGATTATTTTATGCAAAAAATATTTACAACATATACGACAATTCTAAAGAGCCCACGTTGAAGCGGAGTTTTGGTATAGTTGTTATACAAATTTAATACTAAACACTCGGAGGAGCTTCGGCCTTTTAATTTCTTTTTTCAAGTTTAATTTTAAGAAATAATAAATTGATATTTTCTATTTTCCATTTATAAAATGATAACAGGGAGAGGACATGACAAATGATCAATAAATTGACCACATCTATAAGATCCATAACTAAATAAGTCTTCTACTTAAGTATAATCTCTTATACTTTAAACTTAAGAGCTAACATTAATCCATTTTAATTGCTCCATAAATATTTTGCGAAAAACATATTAATATGAATAGATTATCAATAGACCGGTCCCCTCTAAACCTGCGGTTGGACCTATGAACAAGATGAAATTTAACAGTAACAGTTCACCTTTTTTATCCTCCAACTCCGAATGCCCCTACCTTCTAGTTCTAGTTCTATCCCCAAAACAAATATCGCTAGCCCGACTTATACTTTGTTATCATGCTAACAGGCTCACTTAAAATGATTTTATTCCCGAAACAAAGCCCCAGCCCAGCGGTTTCTTTGTTATCATGCAAACAGGCCCACCAAGGCCCAAGGCCCAATTAAATGATAAAATGTCCATAAGCTCCCCAGATAGCTGAGACCTCAAACTCATATGATCATGCTTAAGCACCACCTAACTATTATGAAAGAGACTTAAAATATTATTGAGAGAGTAGAGGTATTTATATACCAATACAAGGGCAAAAAGTCAATAAAGGAAACCCTAAATATACTCTAATACGCCCCTCAAAATAGTAGGCCACGAATAACACAAATCTTGTTACATAGGGAAAAGAGACAAGACCGAGATAGAGATTTGGTAAGTGCATCAGCAAGCTGGTCACCAGTGGAGACATCAATAACACAGCGACTCAGACGGTGAACCAAGTCCGCGAACAAAGTGATAATCCAGTGCAGATAACAATGCGAGAATGAAGCTCTAGGAAATTGCGAGAAGAAAGTGACATCGAGGTTGTCGAGAAAGGGTGGCGAGGCGTACTAGTGCGAAGTTCCAACAACAACGATTTTACCGTTGCATTTAAATGACGTCGCGGTGCCGATGCTACGACCTTAGTGGAGAATGAGCAACAATGCTCTTGCTTTGTAGAACTCTAGGAGGTGGATTAGCACTAGGAAAATAGAAAAGCATACCTTGGAAATACGATCATTTACCAGCCTGATGCGCATAAGAAACCATGTAACATTAGAGGAATGTCAGCAAGAAGCTGGATACCCAGAAATCACGTGCCATTAAGATAGAAATGACGTTTGGCGCGTTACAACCGGCGTTCGGATGTTCTTAGCGGAAGAGTTTATTCGATAAAGAAATATCGGGCCGAGTCATCTGGAGATGTTGAGCACCAGCTACATGATGATAGTACATGGTGGCATTGAAAGGCGTGCCATCGTTAGTAAATCAGAGAAGAACTTATTAAGATAACGAAATGAAGGCGTTTAATGGCTCCACAATGGCGTTCGGATGGTACGTGCATAAACTGGAAGAGTTTATTCACGACAAAGGAAATATTCGGACGAGTCATCTGGAGATGTTGGAGGCCACCAACCACATGATAGTACATGGTGGCATTGAGCGGGGCAGTGCCATCGTTAGTAGTAAGAGAAGAACCCATTATAAGCGGTGTAGAGACAGGTTTGGAGTCAAGCATGTGATGTTTGCTCAGAAGATCAATAACATACTTTCGTTGAGATAGTAGAAGACCCGTTGGAGTGGCCAAAACCTCAACTCCACAGAAGAAAGATAGCTCCCTGAGATCCTTGGTGGAGAATTTAGAGTCAAGTTGTCGAATAATGGTGTTGATAAGAGTTACTCTACGCGGCAATCAAATCATCAACACATATACCAAAAAGTAGATGAGCACATTACCAGGAGTGTAACCAAGGGACGATTCACGTGGGGATCATAAAGTTGAAGAAGAGCAAAGGTACGGAGCTCTTGGTACTAAGCTTGGAGAGCTTGTTTGAGACCATAAATAGCCTTGTGTAACGGACAAACATGATGCGGATAATCGACGTTGAGCATGCCTTGCGGCTGCGCCATATAGACCTACTCCGTGAGATGCCCATCGAGAAAGGCATTATTTACATCAAGTTGGTGAAGACCCTACTTACGATAGAGAGCAATGCTAAGTATAGTACAAACAGTGATAAGATTAATGACGGGATTGAAAGTCTCGTGAAAAGTGTTTATTGTTGATGAAAACGCCCAATAGCGCTGAGGCGAGAGCTTTATCTTGTGCAGCCTGGCCGAGTCGGGATTTTTGTTTGATGCAAAACACCCATTTGTTGCTCACTATATTTTGCCCTTGTCTCGGGGGAACTAGAGCCCAAGTACCATTCTAGATGAAAGCGTCATATTCTTCCTGCATCGCGGTAACCCACTTGGAATCTTGGATAGCTTGGGCGACAATGCAGGGTTCGGTGATAGTTGGAGTCAAGGTGGTGAGGCTAAATTTCGGGTTGGTTTCCATGGATCGACGCTTTAAGTGGTTTGCGGCATGGGATAATGGTTGAGGGGGAGGGAAAGGGTAAGGGGCCGGACCCGGCCTCCAGCCCGGATGGGGATGACTACGGGAAAGGCATCGATGGGGTCGGGGATGTAGGTTGTTGGGGTCGGGTGGAGTGATGGGAGAGGCATAACATTTCGGGTGAGAGAGCTCTGATGCGGGTAGGTTAAACAGTCGGTCTGGGAGTCGGGTGAGGTGATGGGGAGAACTTAGCAAGTCGGGTGAGTCGGACCTGGTTGGAGTCGGGTTGGGTGATGGGGAGGAACTAAGTAGTTCAAGGAGAAGCGGGTCAGCGAGAGGTCAGGTGGGGTGATGAGAATGAGGTCGGGGGTGCGAGATAGTCACTCGATGTGAGAGCGGGGGAGTACAAAGTCAGCATGCGTTACTGACAGATGGAGGTAGGTGGAGATCGAGGGGGAACACATTTTCCTGAGCTTGACATGACCAGGTTTCTCAAGATTTTTTTTTGAGGAGTGGGGTAAAACAAAGAAAGGCACTTTTAGTGAAGGAGTAACCGAGAAAAACACAAGGACCAGATTTGGGATCGAGTGTGTGGGAAGAATAGGGACGCAACCTAGGAAAACATAAACAATCGAAGACTCGGAGTTTGGATGGGTCAGGAGTTTTGTTAAATAACTTTTAAAGGAGGAACTAAGAGAAATACCAACTTTAGGCATTTAATTGATTAAGTAGACACTCGTAGCAAAGGAATATGGCCAAAAAGTGAGAGATATGGATGCCTGATGTAGGAGAGTGAGACTCGTTTCGACAATATGTCGACGTCTAGAGTACCCATTATGTTTAAGAGTGTGGGAGAGGTGTAGTGAGATGGAGGTTATACCATGGGTCATGAGAAATGACTAAAGGGCTAAAAATTCGCCCCCATTATCTGTATAAAGGGTTTTAATGGTGGTGGTGAAAAATTTTTCAACAAGTTGCTTGAAGGTGACAAAGGTGGAATGAACATCAGGTTTGGCAGCGTCATGAATCCTAACGGAGTTGATTACAACAGAGGCTGGGTTGTCGAGATAAGGCCCGATGACTACTAGGACCGATTTATGGTTCTGGGCCCAACTACGATTTGTGCGGTCGACGATATGAAGAAGGGCTAGTTGAGGTAACTAGGGCAGTGGCCGGAGTAGAGGCGGGTGGTGCTGAAGGAACCGAAAGTTGCAGTTGGGCCTTGTAATTAAGTAGGTTCTTAAACAATTCCTCTGGCATCTAACTGAGTTTCAGGGCATAGGGCATGAAGTATTCAGAATAAGCGAATGATTAAGACACAAGACATGGATGGAGAAGATCATCAAGTCAATAGGGACATTCATAAGAGCAAAAAATTAATATTGTGCATGTTTGCCAGTATAATGTTAATAGTTCGATTATCATGGAGTAGAGGCGACAGATTACGGTGATGGATCATGATCCATCCGCACGAAAGAGAGACATACGTCTTTTCGAGTAGTCCACCTAGCTCGAGATGAGGTGGTGGTAGAGATAAATTGCGCGAGGGTGGTAGATACGGACCCAATAATTGTATTGAGGAGCAATTGGTCTTGTTGGAGCCAGAGAATATGATGATCGGGTGAGGAAAGGAAAGCGGCCATGCGGCGCAAGAAGTTATCAACCGGAGAAGACACATCTTTGAGCCGTCGATGAAGCCCAGGAAATCATACTCGAATAGAAGAGATGTGAATTGGAGCCGCCACTTGGAATAATTCATGGATGTGAGTTTTAGAGGTGCTTGAGTGCTAACATTGAGAACGATTAAGTTACGGCGGATTAGTCGATTCAGTTGTCGGACCACGAGGAAGCAGGCAGTGATGGTGGAAGAAGATTCATTGGCTATTGAGAAGGATAAGGGCTAACAAAGAAGGTGGATCATGAGCGGCAGTAGTAGCGACGACGGCTAGGGTTTTTTGCTGTTTTGCTTGTGGCTCTGATACAAATTACGAAAGAGACTTAAAATATTATTGAAAAAGTAGAGGTATTTATATACCAATACAAGGGCAAAAAGGGAAAGCATAAAGTCAATTAAGGAAACCCTAGATATACTCTAATACCGACAACGTTTAGATTATTGTTCTAAATGGTAAACGTGTATATGAAATAAAAATAAAACAATATTTTTTGAAATTATAAAATGAATTAAAGTCAAATAATTAAGAATTTTCTTTCATTTTTAATATATTCTAATTAGATATAATATTTTCATTTGATTAAATTTAACATATTAATTCGTTCATACCTACTAAGATAAAAATAAATATTATTAATTTTTAGTTTATTTACAAGATGCATTTAAAAAATTTATAACTATTTTTAATCTTGATTATATACAAATTATATATTTATACAAATTCAAAATTAATAACTTTCCCGGTCAATAGTTTATGATTAAAGTATTGATTGGTTTGATTCTTCTTTATTTTTTATTTTGAAAAATAAAATAAAATGAATGAATAATCATTACTTTATAAGGCATTTGATTGTCTTACTTGCAAATGGAAAGAAAAAAATAAATAAAATAAATAAAAAATGATATAAAGCTGAGGAAAATAGATGAACATAATAACCTGAATCAAATTGAATTCAAATTAAGAAAGATTACAACGTTTGGGTTTTTTAAAAATATAATATAACAAGTAGTTTTAAAATAATTTATAAATAATAACTAATATTTTATAAATGGAGATTTGTCTGTAACTTTCTCTACACAAGGGGAAATTTTATATATAAATATATATATATATATATATATATATATGTATATATATATATTTGAAACTGGATAATGGACAGCAGCTTTTATATTTCTAATCATCTTATTTGCATCTCCTTCCATATCTTTTGAATGCTGGGGAATATTTTGCCATCAGGTTATTATAGCTAAGTGCCTGGCTGCTTTCGCCAATGGCGTCTGCTGCCATATATATTAGCACTTCTATTAACATGTATGTCTAAGAGAGAAACATGCTTGTGCATGGAGAAGTGCTGGGGGAGGTTTGGTCAATTTGATCTGATTCTGAGCCTACTTTGATGAACGATAGAGTACTACTCCTGCGAACGCTCTGGTAGCTTGCTTCCTTTCCATTCAAAGGATGAGTTCGCGGTTCAGATTCCCTCGCGCTCTCTTTTGCCCTTAACTCAACATTTTGAAAAAATATATTCACAAATCAAAGCTCAAATATTCTCATCTGTTCTGCATTCATTGGATAACTTTTAAATTGCTTAGCATGAGCAGTGGAGAAATAGGTGT
The DNA here is from genome assembly GCA_016808115.1 of Tetrastigma voinierianum. Taxonomy (NCBI): domain Eukaryota; kingdom Viridiplantae; phylum Streptophyta; class Magnoliopsida; order Vitales; family Vitaceae; genus Tetrastigma; species Tetrastigma voinierianum. Next base: position 30,957 of record JAEQBH010002936.1, on the reverse strand, counting down.
TTTAGTTCTTCACTTGCTCCTTCACACATCACGCATGAGTTTGTCACTATAAAACCTCTTGCACAGAGAGGTTTGATCTGGTCGGAAGGCATCTTGTACACGCATGCATGACATACAATTACAAATAACTTTAATCTCGGGGATATCTAAGCTCCAAACTTTACTCCAAGCATATTGTGCTGGTCTCGTGCTTCCTTGTAATGAAATCTGCCGTGTAAATAGTACTTAGATTTACCGTGTATTCCCCACATTTATCATATAATGTCCTTTGATAGAATCTCCTCAATGTATAGGCTGAGAGGATGCTGCATAATACTTTAGGGCGTCTCTAGGTGAAGAATTTCGCTCAACTGTTCCACGTCCTATAACTTTGCTACTTGGATCCAAGGTCTTGAATCTTTAGATGTGTGTATAAGTGGCTGATGGGGTTCCTCTCTGAAGTTAAACATAACTACGACACTTGGATATTCCATATGTTGATAGTTCTGCCATCTCCTATCCTCCATCTGATTCATACTTTAGGATGTCTTATTGCACTCAAATTCCTCTCCAATAAAAGCTTGGATTAATGTGACAGGGGCTGAAAAAGAAAATCATATACGCAAGATATAGAATTTGGCCTTGGACTGGAAAATGGAATCTGGTTTTGTGTTTAGGTTTCCATCCATGCCTCACTAACATAGCTAGATTAAAGTTCCGGAGATGTCTGAAACCCATTCCACCCTCCTTCGGGCAGAGTTTTTCCCATCTAGCCCGGCTTACCTTTGTACTGCCATCTGGTCTAGCACTCCACCAGAATGAATTCAACATCTTTTGAAGCTCTTTGCTAACGACTTCAGGAGGAGAAAAGTGCTCATGTAGTAAGAGGGAATTGCTTGTCCTACTGCTTTAATTAAAATCTCTTTACCTGCTTGAGAAAGAATTTTGCTTTGCCACCCTTACAACTTTCTCCTCAATTTGTCTAAGAAAGCCGAAAACTTCCTTTTCGCTTCTACCAATAAGTGATGGGAGCCCTAGGTATCTGTCTGTGTTCAACTTTGCATAGACTCCTAAAATGCTGCTGTGTCTTCCTCTCTTAACAGGAAGCACATTCTGCTAGATGCCCCGGACTTTTGAGAAGGTTTGCGGCTTATTTGCTTGAAAGGTTTGTACCTCGGGGTTTTCTCGGCTTTGAGGATGGTAGAATTAATTTGGGTTTTTCGCTCGGGGATCTAGTTCTACAGTTTGGCCTGGCCGTGGTTTTGCTCTTTATTGAAGAATTTTAACAAAAAGATTTGAAAAAGTTTCTTTCGTATGTTTATACAAAATTTTCCCCATGTTTCTCTGTTCTCTTCATTTTTGTCACACTTATAATAGCCCTTGACTGTGGTTTTTGTTTTTTAGATTTCACGCTCTTATGAATCTCTTGCAGAAATTTTTATTTTGTTTCAAGAGAGAAGTTGATGGGCTTAGTCCTCTTCCTTCTTGAATGCGATTGGGGACTTGTCCCTCATTCCATGGAAAAAGTGAGAAATTCATTCTTTCTTTACATTTTTGTCTCATACATAGTTATTTTGATGACCATACCAGGTGTTTCTACTAAACGCTTATGTGTTTATGATGATGACAAAAAAGTCCAACTTGTATCGTTGTTTCACGATGGAGCTCACCTATTCTTCCCTGAGTTCCATTTGAGATTGGTTTTAACTTCTGAATGGTGAGTGTATGGAATGACTTAAGCCTCAGTGGGGATTTGGGAGAAAGTTCCCGGTTAATGCTGTAATTTTAATAGAATAGTTTTAACCTAACCAAATTGGTCATAATATTTTAGCTGGTGCTGGAGGCCTTGCTGGCACTGTGATTAATTGTATTTTCTTAAGATTTGTTGCATCCTTCATTTAATCAATTTGATCCTTGATCGAACCAAATTCTTCAGACAGTGATTTCCCGAGTTTTTGAATTTCTTTGAGGGTGGATTCATTAACATCTTTGACACCAAGAAGAGTACTTAGGGTCAATATCCTCTACCTTCATTATTTTCCTCCTAACTTATCAAGCAAGAACAGATGATCGGTTCAAGCGTTATTTCCCCATCTTTGAAGACATTTCCATTTATTATTTTTATTGGAACTTATAATTTTATACCCTGCAATAATAAACAAGAAAAATTACATGTATTCTAATAATGGTAATTGTTTCTAATCATATTATTTCTTAGATTTTGACTTGAAGTTCTGGGTCTCATAATGGTAATTGTTTTTGCATTTGCTTACTGAATATTTAACTCTCCAAACACAAAATTTTCAGACTAAAAAAAATTTGGTTGACTTCATTTTTGCCTTCATCCTACCTTTTCTTGTTGATTAGATAATAAGGCATGTGTGGGAGTAATTTGATTTCTTTTTTCTTATTTTGATTTTTGAATAGACCGGAAGGAACGCCATAGATTCCTTAGCATATACCTCAACAATGCAGGTTAGTTTATTTGGTTCACATCATCTGAAAATTTGCTCAATATCTGAGTATCTTGTTTGGTTTCTGAAACGGTATCACACACGATCTTCGACTAAAACAGGGGATGGACTTGTTTGTGGTTGGTTTGTATCTTGACATGATTTATTGCTTCTCAAATCTATTTATTCTTTACTCTCTATCACTATGAATAGGTAACCAACCAAGTATTTGTGAAAGTTGAAAAATTATCTTGTGATGCGAGAGAACTACACTCTTGCAAACCACTCTATTTTGGGGGCTTATAGGAATAATTTTGGGTTTAATTTATTCTAATAAACTATGGTTGAAGCTACAGTTGAGATTCATCATGGTTACAAATAGGAAGGACTATGGTGACACACATAAAGTTAACTTCCTTTTTTGCTTGCAATGGTAATCAAATGATAGTTTCAGCCAATTACCTCTTATGGAATACATTCTTTGCCTTTTACGCTGAGTAGAATTGAAATAAAGTACTTAAGGCTGTAATCAGTTAGAGAAGGAGAGGGTTTTTTTCTATAATTAAAACTAAAAAATTAAAAATAATTCATACAACTATGGTAGATCAATAATTTAGAACAGTAGAGTCGATTATGATTATTGAATGTGGGTTTTGTACTTCTTTCCTCCATCTTGGGTTCACTTGAGCTAGTTTTGGTTTTTATTATTTTTCTTTTCCTGATTTGCTTGATGGCAGTGGTGGGTACGAGCCATAAAACGGTCTATGAAGTGGTGAAGTAAGCAGCTCTCGTGAGGGTGCTGCTTTTAAAAATGTGAGGAGAAGGTCTATGAAGTAGTGCTTATAAAGCCCCAAAGAAACCTTCTTATTATTATTTTTGTGTATTAGCTCATCTTCTGATAGATAAATGAGTATTGCAGTATTGGCATGCAAAATATTGTTCTCATTAGGATTTTGTTTGGATTTCAGAATCGATGCAGCTGGGGGGCACAGCTTGAGGTAATTATATGCTGGTGTAGTTGGCTTACAGGTTAATCCTAGAACTTTAAATCTTTGGCTTTCATTTGGTAGACTTGTTTTTTCTATTTGAAAGGATTAGATAGTTGCAGTTCTTGTCATTACTGGAATGTTGTAATAAGTCTTTCTTTTTTGCTTTTTCTTTCTTATTTGTTTTTTCTCTCTTTTATTTTTTCTTTTACTGAAACTGGCTGAGATTGGTGGGTGGAACTGTTGGGTGCCCTTCAATTATTTTCCATAGTGCAAACAGTAGTGGTAGTAGCAAGAAGTATTAATGGTAGAAGTAGTAGTGGTAGTGTATGTGCCAGTGTGATTAAGACTCAAGGTAATATCTATCTGGGCTTTAGCATCAATATTTGCCATAGATAATATAATACTAGAAAAACACCTATATATGACAAGTAATAGATTTGGAGATCATGCTCCATGTCTTTTTTCTGCTATTTCCCATTTTTTTAATGTGTATTGGAAAATCAATTATCTATAAAAAAGGCTAGGTTTACTCGGTTCCTTTGTTTCTTTTTTTCTTATTTTTATTTTTTTAGGTAATGCTTGAAAATGATTTGGATGGTGGTAAACACACTCGTTTTATCTTGGTCATGTACACCTTGAATAATTTATCTCTTGGTGTACAGGAAACCTTGAGGAGATCCCATGGGGTGAGGCAGGAAACTAGGTGGTTGAGTCTATTGGTGTTTTCACTGATAAATATAATTTTATGGTTTCTTCTTATTCTTCCTTTGTGGGCTATCTTTTGACCTATTTATTATGCATTCTGCTGTTTATTTTTTTGGGTTAAATTGCCTGAAGGTTTATCCCCAATTTGGATGCTTAGTTTGCAGATCACCGGAAATGCCTCAAGTCTGAAGATGGTTACTATAGGTTGGACAAAGAGTGACTCCCCCTTCTTTGAGAACTTCTTGCTTCCGTGTCTCTTGCTTGGTATACTCATTTTATTTTTCCTCTTGCTTTGATTTTCCGTTGGCTTCTTAAAGGAAGAAAATAAGGACGAATTTATGCGGAATTTGCAGGCTAAGCCAGAGACAGAGAAAGTTCGTCAGATAGTAAGGACTCAACTGGTATTGCCTGCTGAGACTGAATTGCTCTGAATAACAACTTTTTCAAGTTGGTCTCTTGGTATGACAATGAATGGGGTTACAGGTTATTCTCACAAACTGTACACAATTTTTTCATAGAAAGCATATGAATATACATCATTTGGCTCAATTTTTTCTTGCGGGTGTTGTGTATGTTGCTGCAACCGAGTGATTGATTTGCTCCTGCACATGGCCTCCACAAAATGAGGAGTTTTGGACCAGGGATTGAGAGAGAAGAGAGAGAGAGAGGGTTCAGCTAAGAGACCATAAAAGAGAAATGATTTTAAATATGGTGAGGTCATTATGGGGATATCAAAGAAAACATTTGGCTGAATTTTTCTATTGATCATAGGATATCAAGATGGCTATGCTGAAGAGGAAGGCATGTATCTAGCCTCTGGCATGGAGATAGAAAATGAAATTGTCAACCTCAATGTAGCTTTTAGATGAGGTGAGGAGGAGATCAGCAAAAGCAAAGGGAGGAATGTTGTTATTGATTGCCTAAGATTGCAAGGGGTTTTGAGATCTCACTTTTGGATTTACTTCTTGTCATTTGTAATATATTTTCAATAGCAGTTTGAATTTTGTCTTTTCACCATCTTAATCTAATGTACTTTTGGCATAATAGAATCAGATTTTGAGTTGAAGGTTAGTCTGCGCACTATAATATCTCAATTGCTGCTTTCTTTTCTCCAATTTTATGGCAGGTATTGCAGTTTATGTCCTTTCAATTCTTTTTTGAACTGAACATATCTACATTGGAACATATCTATGCCAAGTTTGAGGTTTGCAGCAGGCTTAATAAAATGTGTTTTATAAGTGAATTTAGAAAAAATGGATTATAAAAAAATTGGTGGACCAAAATTAAGAGAAAACATCAAATAAAAAAAAATTATATCCCATAATATTTTTAAATACCTATAGTCACCAAATTAGCATTTTGACCCCGACTATAAATGTAATACCCCAAATTATACCATGAAAGTTTTATATCATGTGTAGGGTATAATAAAAGTAAAAGTATATTTTTTCAGAATAAAATAATACTAAAAAAATAAAATAACCAAAACCACTAGGTAATACAAGAAAACCAAGGACTCTAAATTAGTAATTTGTCAATTAAGGACCCAAGTGACATAAGTTAAGAAAGCATATGATAGAGTGGAAATATATGTTAAATTAGAGTTGCATATAGAATGAGCGATAAAAGGACTTAAATGCAAGAATGGAAAAAGAATGCAAAAAGGGGTTAAACATGGCCTTAACTCCAAAAATGCGATAAGACCAACCAATTGGTCTTAGAATTGGGGGAAAAAGCTAGGGCTTCTGGTAGAGAAAATAAGAGAAAGAGAGAAGAGAAGAGAAGAAGAAGAAGAAGAAGAGAGAAGAGAAGAAGAAGAAGAAAAGAAAAGCAAGGTATGAAACTTGTTAGGATTTGTATGGATACTTGTTTGGAGGTTTAGAATACCTCTTTTTATGTAGAATCCTTGTTTGTAATAAATCTTTAAGGTATGGATATTTGATGGAATGGTTTGGTTGTGGTCCTCAATGGAGAAAAAATTTGTATAGAGAAAATGTTGGGTTTTAGAGGAGATGCTATCCATTTTTTTTAAACCCATGTTTTTGTTTTGGCCATAACTTGGCCATCACTCATCCAAATTGAGTGATTCAAATTTCTAGGTAAACTAGACTTCTATTAGAACAAATCTCCATGAAATAAGTGCATTCAAATTTGGACCTCATTGAACCAAGAAATTCGTCAATGTGAGGCTCTGTTTTCTGGTCAATTCTGGTTCAGTTCTGATACAATTTTGGGTTTAGGAACATTTTTGGTATTTAGGCCATAAAGTTGGAGTTTCACTTCAATCCAAAATTGATGGAGTTCAACTCTTTAGGATAAACTAAGACTTCCCTAGAAGCAATCTGCGAAATAAGTATATCAATTGGACCACATTGAGACCCAGAAGAAAATTCGTCGAAGAGAACAATTCCGTCCACAGGAATCACATCAGAACAGTCCCTAGGGAAGGCTGGGTAATTCCGGTTGTTTAAATCATAACTTGAGTTATACTGGTCCAAATGAGGTGATTCAAATTTCTGTACAAACTAGACATCTGGGAGAACAACTTTCATGAAGAAATTATGGTCAAATTGTGTTTCTATCATTCCCACAAAATTTCAAATATAGGAAACAATTCCAGATTATATTCTTGGAAACTGTCCAGGAGCAGTTCAGAATGTTTAGACCATATCTCCCAAATTAAAAGTCCAAATGACATGATTTTTGAACCATAAGGAAACTTAGAACTTATACAAGGGAGTATATTAGAGTTCAAGAAATGCTTTTCTCTAACAATCTCGTTTGTAGGGTCAAAATAGTAGTCGAAAATGGACTTGGGAGTAGCCTCAAATTGTTTAGGCAGAATTGGTTATGGAAATTAAAATTGTATAAAGGCTATATAAATGTATTGTTATATGAAATAATGCATCATAATAAGTTGATCATGATAACATGTAACATCAAAGCTAAAAGTCTGCAGTATAATTTTGTTGTATAAAAAAAGTGCAAGTACGATTAAAATATTTATAAAAATTATTTGATAAATGAATATCATAAGTATACATGATATCAATAGTTATTCATGTATATAGAGATTTTTAAATACTGAAGATTGTGAAAACTATAAATAAAATAATTTATGCTAGCATGACGAGGTAAGTTTGGATGGGTAGAGCATGCCTATGGGGATATAATTATTCATAACATACCGGTTTAACAAGATACTCTCAAACCCCGTTTGAGTCGATGACATAGATCCCATTTGGATCATTATAGAGGTCCAGTTTGGGTCATACAGATAGAGATCATTGTCTCGTGGTGATAAGCCACCCTTTTTCTCAAAGTACATCTGGGTTCTTTCAAGTATCACTTCTAAGGTATATCTTGGAGACATGAAACATAAGCAAATGACAAGAATATGCAAATGATTTGGGCCTTGATAGTGACATTCTATGACATGATATGAAAACATCGCCACCTTAGATGATAGCCAGAATATCTTGTGACAAGGAACAAAGAAAGCAGGAAATATATATAGACAATGATAAGTAAATATGAAGTATGTATTAGCATGTGTAAATTACATGTATGAAATATACATAAGCATGGGTATAAGTATATGATGTGTTAAATGTATATGTATGTGTCTAAAGTGTGATGATCCTTATTAGGGGTCGTCCACAAGTATTTATTCCCACTAAGCTATAAGCTTAATACGGGTGTTTCATCCGTGTAGGTACTGAAGAAGGAACTAGAAACCTGGACAATCTCCATCGTAGCAAAAGAAGGTCGACCATGATACTAGGTGCCCTCGCAGAGACCTCTATGGTCTATTTTGTATATGTGTTTGTTTTTGTAAACAATGTAAAGTTTTTATATGTTGAACACTTCCATTTTATGGAGTTTAAATATATTTTGTGTAATCAGGTTATGAGAATATATTTCAAGTTAAATGTTTACTCAGTATATGAATGAACAAGTTTATAGTGAGAATATACATAAAAATAAAAAAGAAAGAAAAGAAAAGACACCTTAGTCGAGCACCGAGATGCAAGAGTTTGAGGCATCTGGGTTAAGTGGTAGTAGAGCCTGGGGTTTGGAGCATTTCACAGGGAAGAAACCAAGGGGTTTAAGAGCGACTGCAGATGAGTATATGATAGAAAATCATGTGTTTAATAATGTGTTGGCCTGATGTGGATGTTCTTGTGTTTTGTATAGATGGATCGTCCTCCGAATTCAGCTGAAGAAGCAATTGAGAGTGTTAACCCAAGAGATCAAGGGTTGCAGCTTGGATCATACGAATGTCAAAAGTGAGAGTCGTAATCATTCAAACCAAATGAAGCCTTGCGAGGATAGCCAGTGGCTCGGGTATTGGAAAGATTGACGACTCAAGAAGCGATAGACATGATAAGAAGTCATGGGTTTGAGAATTCCATGGAATTGAACATGGAAGAGTGGAGATAAAGAAAATGATTTTAGTTGGAAAAGCTGTAAAGAATAGTGGAGGAGGTGAGATGCCCTCCGATCAAAGGTGACATGTCAGTTTCTCTATTGCAAGGCGATTAGCATGATTGGTGGAAGCTAGTGTTGAGGAGTCTGGGGCTTCTAGATCCCATTCATGGGAGTTTTAAGGTTCGAAGAGTTCGGGACTGAATATCGTGTTTTTGATCGCTGTATGGAGACCAGGGTGGAAGCAGTTCCCGATCTGAGAAAGGAACTTATCAGGTGGGCTGAGATATGATCTGAACCACAGTCAGCTTGTGAGAGACACGCAGTCGGGATTAAGCTGGGAAGAACAGCTCAAGTATTTGCCCCAGGATGGAGAGGAGCTACCATATACCCTTGCTTAAATGGAAGCAAGAACCTTGGTATATGTGAGAGGCATACAATCGGTGATGGAGATCGATTGATAAGTCTTGATAAGCCTCGAGAATAACCCGAGATAAAGTTCAAAGGGGTTCTTTAAAGAACCCGAAAGAGAAATTGAAACTCTCGATTTTATTAATGCCTAAACTTGAGAAGAATGTAGGGATAACAAACTACATAAATGACCCAAATATGAAGAATAGAAACTAAATATTCGGCCACAAGGAAAGTAAATATTTGGCCAAAAACAAGAAAGGAAACTAAAATATTTTTTCCTAAAGTAACACACTAAAAACGTCCATGACAAAAAGCAAAAAAGGGAAACTAGATAATTCTAGGATAATGTTTGGGAATCAAATCAGTTGCAATCTGAAGCAAATCAATAGCAAATCAGGAACAAATCAGCACCAAATAAGCTTCAAAATAGTAGCAAATCAAGAAAAAATCAGCACCAAATCAGCTCAAAAATAGCATCAAATCAGCACCAAATCAGCAACAAATCAACACGAAATCTGAAGCAAATCTTTTCTAAAAAGAAATAGCAACTCCTATTTGACTAGCAAAACAAACTTTCTAAATTAAATAAAACAACTTCTACTTTGAATTGGAAAACAAATCTTTCTAAGATAAAACAACTCCAAATCAAAATAGTAATCAAACTCAAAACACATGGAAATAGAAATATATTAGGTGTCTCCAAGGTTTCACAGCCTCTTGAATATGAATTTTCCATAATTGAGATTGGATTCCAAATGAATGTTATAGAAGCTCCTGCATCACGGATCCTTTGTGCTTTGATTCTCATCATTCCCCCATTCCTCGAAAAGATTAGATCCTCAAATCCCTTATGTGTGGATGTACTGGCATCCTTAAATCTTCAGGATCCATCCTTTTGGGAACGAATCCAGCCAGACGACGCATAGACTCATGATTTCCCTCACATATCGCTTTTCCATCAATTCACCAACTTGCTTTTGGAGTTCCTTTGTCTCCTCAGGATTACTCCTATAAGCAGGTCGGTTCAAAATGGTAGCACCAGGCACAAAATCAATTTGATGATCGATCCCTCGAATAGGAGGTAACCCTTTTGGAATTTCCTCAAGAAAGACATCTTCAAACTTACACCAAAAGAGAAATGATCGAACTAGGCAAAGTGTGAGTTGGTTGAGTATTAAAGTGTCTCTTTGTACAAAAGTACAATCATAGGCTTTTTTAAGACAATGCTCTCTTGACCTCACTTGCCTATGCATAGAAATTGGTTTTTCTCTCATTTTCTCTTAAATTTTCAGTCACTTGCTTTTTGTCACTCTCTTTCTTTTTGCCTGACTCTCAACACTACCTTTTTCTTTTGTTCACTCTCTTTTTCACTCTTTTCTTTGTTCCTCCCTTTTCACTCTTTTTTCTTTTGTTCACTCTCTTTTTGCAACCTCACTTGATCTTCATAAAATTGACTTGGTGTCCTAAGAGACAAGTGACCGGTCCGTTGGTTTGTGCGACAGTACTTATTGGTGGCCGAGTCATGCTTAAATTTCCTATCAAATTGTATGGTCTTCTAATAACAAATTGCAGACTTGCATTGGGTACATCCTGCTAAACTTCATCTTACGTATTTCCCAATGCTAGAGACTAACACTTCTTTATTCACCCTTACCTCCCCACTATCCCATTCGACCATTGCAATTTATAAGATTAGGATGCTTACTTGTTAGCATTCCTAGTTTTCTCCACCATGGTTGTACTTTAGAGGCATTAATTGAAACTTCCCCCATCAATGATCACACTACATACCTTGTTTTGGACGTGGCACCTAGTGTGAAAAATGTTATCCCGTTGCATCTCGTCATCTTCCTTAGCTTGCACGCCCAGACCTCCTGTGCCAGTAGTTCTCCTTGAATGATGTACTCCTCATCATTGGCATCCCTCCCCAGGATAACGCCAAGTCCTAATTCAGACTCATTGCCTATTTCAATCTCACCATTGTCCCGCATCACCATGACTCTTTTGTTTGGACATTGGCTTGCTATATGACCACTACCTTGGCATTTAAAACACATAATATCACGATTAAGTGAGTGAAGAATCGGGTTTACCTTGATTTCATGGTTGTTTCCCTCTTTTGTTTAGTTCTATTTGTACTTAGCGTTGGGTGGCTTATATTCAACCTCCGATGATTCGATTTCCAAGTAGATGAACTTGGACCAGGTGTAGAACGTGTGTTACTACTGCCCCTCCTCTTGACTTGATTCTCAATCTTGATGGCCATATGCACCATATCCTCCAACTCCATATAATGTTTAATTCCACCACATTTTGAGATCTCAGGTTTAAACCAACAGAAACCTACATCCATGGTAGCCTCTCGATCTTCTTCAATATTCACTCTAGCCATTGCAACCTCCATCTCCTTATAATACTCCTTCACACTACGGTTGCCTTGCCTCAGGTTTTGCAACTTGTTGTACAACTCCTGGTTTTGCAACCTCCACACTTACTCCTCCACAGTAGTAAGTCAAAACAAATCTCTTTCGCATCACCCTCTTCATCTCTTCCCATGTTTCCACCGCTAACTCCCTATTCCATCTCATATTCAAAACTAATTGGTCCCACCACACTATTGCGGAGTGGCTACATGTGTGAGTTTCACCTTCTTATTTTGAATAATTGTGTGATCAAAACCGATTCTCAGCTTCCCTCTCCCAGCTCAAGATATGCCTCGGGGTCATTCTTTCCTTGGAAAGATGAAATCTTCATCTTAATGTTTCCCAAATTATTATCTTCCCAATTCTAAGCTTCTCTATATTATACCCCCACATACCTCACCGACACTAACAAATGGAATCATGATCGGCTCTCATCCTCAAAATCTCCTTCGTCATACTCTTCTTTTTCTACTCATGCCCCTCTTCTTGGCAGCCTCTCCCTTTTCCCTATTGCCCTATGGAGGGGTTTCATGGGTGCTTTCGAATTTGCTCCACCCTCTCATGGAATTGTTCCAATTCAGCCCTAAACATTCTCCGTACTTCGCTAGTTAAGGCCTTCATAATGAACTTCATGTCAACTCCTCCTACCACACCTTCAGATGCTTCGTTGTTTGACATAGTGCTGTAAAAACAAGGTAATAGAAAAAAATAGCACCTCACAAATCACTCGCTCACGGGTTTTCTCTCGAAGAATGATTCACTCAATTCACTCGTGTTTTCACACAATATATTTGTCTTTTTCTCACTCTAATAATCTGACCACTCTTGCCTTTTTCCACTCAGAATTTCTCTTCTAGTTCTTTTGGAACTAATCAAACAAATCAGATTTTTTCGTAAAATTCAATCAAAAACCTATCAAAGAACAGGTTGGTGGCGTTAACCAATATTCAAGCTTTACTTAAAGCAAAAAAAAAAAAAAAAAGGACATCAACAACTAGAATGATGATAACAGCCTTATAAGATTTTTTCCTGCTTCCTAGATTTTTTTTTCTTTGGGATCCTTTTCCTTTGCTACTTTTTTTTTTTCTTTTCTTTTTTATTATTATAACCAGGAATAGGCCCCGTTCCAACAAAAGGAAAACAAACAAAGTTATATCCGATCGAAAGAATAAAAGAAAATCGGACTTGGGATGGGTATATAATCAGGTTGTGAGCTAAAAATTGGGGATTAAACGAAATTTAGAAGGAACGGATGGAAGTGGTGACTAAATTGGGTTCGGACAAAGAAGAAAAGAAAAAAACATAAAAGATAGGCAAACCAGAAAAATAGAACCTGTTGCTCTGATACCAAATGATACGAACCCTGTCAACTTGTGAGGAGACCTGTGATCAGATTAGCTTAGAAGAACCGCTTTAATATTTGGCTTGGATGGAAGACCTCAACCTGTTGCTTAAATGGAAGCAAAAACCTTGTCATATGTGAGGACACCACAATCGGTGATGGAGATCCGATTGATAAGTCTTGATGAACGCCTCAGAATAACCGATAAGTTCAAGGAGTTCTTTAAAGAACCAAAGAGAAATTGAAACTCTCAATTTTATTAATGCATAAACTTGAAGAATGTAGGGATAACAAGCCTACTCAGAAATAGGCCCCAAAAGCTGGAATGAAACTAAATGTGACCCTGAGGAAAGTAATATTTGGCAAAAAAGCAAGAAAGGAAACTAACATACTTTTCCTAAGAAAGTAACCTAAAAGCAAGTCATGACGAAAAACAAAAGGAAACTAAGATAATTCTAGGATAATGCTTAGAATCAATCGGTTCTGTCTGAACAAATCATAGAAACAAATTAGGAAAAAATCAACACCAAATAAGCTTCAAAATAGCAGCAAATCAACACCAAATAAGCTTCAAAATAGCAGTAAATCAAGAACAAATTAGCACCAAATCAACTCAAAAATAGCAGCAAATCAGCACCAAATCAACACAAAATCTAAGGCAAATCCTTTCTAAAAAGAAATAGCAACTCCTATTTGACTAGCAAAACAAACTTTCTAAATTAAATAAAACAACTTCTACTTTGACTTGAAACGGAAATCTTTCTAGATGAAACGACTCCAAATCGAAATAGTAATAACTCAAAAACCACATGGAAATATAAATATATTAAATTGTCTCTGAAGGTTTCCATAGCCTCTAGATAAAATTTTCCTCAGGTGAGGTGGATTAAATGATGTTGTAGAAGCTCCTGCATCACAGATCCTTTGTGCTTTGATTCTCATCAGAATATAAGAAAGAACTCAACCATCTTAGCAAGTACGCATCTGAATCAGTCCTCATCGAGGCATTCGGTGTAAGAGCGGAGTTTGAGTGGACTAAATGAGTCCATAAAGATATATAGCTCTGTGACGATTTTTCAGAGGCAAGTAAACTTCTATCAATTGGTTCAAGCGACAATGAAAGTGGAAATTTGAGGCCAAGCGGTAGAAGATTTGAGGAAGGAAGCTTTCTAGAGGGCTTCTTCCTCCCTTGGGGTAAAGAACAGAGAGTCCTAAGGCGAGTTGGTGCATGGATTCTACCCACAAAGGGGGAAGACAAAGGGAAATCTGATGGTACCTAGTATTGGTAGAGGTACTTTGGCCGGACTAGGAGAAACTCCAGAGTGCCCTCATTGCCATTGACGACATTTGGGAGTTTGCAGATTGTTGACATGAGGGTGCTTTAGATGTGGAAGCATTAAACATTTTATGGAAATGTAACGCCTCGTCCCGAGAGGGTGTACGGTACGTGTAACCGTAGGGGCACATATGTGCACCAAGTGTCATTGTAGTATTTTGGGAGTTGTTATTAAGGACGAAATTGTGAAATCATAAATTGATTAAACCCGGAATTTTGTACTAGAACAAGGGTAAAGTTGTAATTTGTCAAAATGGGACATGAAGGTCATAATTAAAGAAGAGAGTATGCCAAAGTAGAAATAACATAAGTTGAATTGCAAATGTTAAAGGGATTGAGGACCAACTTGCAATTAAGGCAAAAATTAGAGTATAAAAAGGGGATGAGAAAAAAACAATTCATTTGGTCTCATTTTGGCCCAGACGAAACAAGTGGAGAAAGAGAAAGAAGAAGAAGAATAGGGAGAAGAGCAAAAAAGGTATGTTTTTGTATTGGAAACATGTGTATTTTGGGTTTTTGGTATGATTTCTAGGGTTTTCCATGGAGATTAGTTCCTCCTTTTCTAAGGTTTAGTTAGGAGACCATCCTAACCCTAGAGTTTGTTGAATTTATGTGGGTAAAACCCTAGTTGGTATGTAATAACAATGAATCCTTCTGTTACTCCATGGTTTTTAAGTAAGGTGGTGAACCTTAGGTTGAATTCTTGGGATTATTACCTAGGGGTTTGGTTATAAGAAGTCCCAAACCACCAATACAAGTGTGTGGTGTGGTTTTGGATGAATTCCATGTTAGTTCTTGAGGTATTATGGAATGGAGAAGTTGTATGAAGAAAAATGGTACCAAAGAGGGCAAGAATCAGCAATTATGGGCAAAACCAAGAGGTGGTACAGGTACTAAAAACGGTGGTACCGAGTGCCTCGCAGAAGACCTTACAATTGCCAAGTACCAAGACAAATTAGTCGCGGTACCAACATATGAGAATCAATGTTTGATACTTAGAATTTCAAACATAGTGGTCACCATTACCCTGACTTCCAAAATCCCATATTTTTGTAATTTCTCATAGTTACGCCCAAATTCATACACCGTTAGTATGAGAACCTTAATAAATGATTAAGAGAGGTTCAAAGAAGAATGAGACTCAATAAAAATGCACCGTACCTCGCTGCCTTGGCGAAGCGATTCATTGAGGGTGAATAAGTGCTAGTTACTAAAAGTGACTTGCCTATGAAGTACGTTAAGTTTATGTGATTACGCAGGCGATTAATGTTTTTAAGCCATATTAAGTTTACACGAGTGTGGGAGGGTAAAGCAAAGGCGAAGAAGTTGTGAGAGTCGATATAGGGTTGTAAGATGAAATTTTGAGTGTTCTAAACCATATTTTTCCAAATACTAGTGTATTATTACAGCACATTGTTTTTCGCATCAGTATTTAATGGTTTCCCCGATTGCTAAAACATATTTCAAACAAGCAATGAGTTTTAGTAAGCAAACAATGGTTTTGATTTAAACAATATGTGAAAAGGAAACAAGTAATGGTTTTGATGTATTCAACCATACTTTCAAAAAGCAAGCAAGAAAGCAAACAAAAGTATATTTTATAAAACATGCCTAACGAAAATCCCTAGTTTTAAGCAAGCATACCGGTCAGAGGTATTCTGTACATGCATGGTGGTGTTAGGACATCATTTCATGCATTTTAAGATTTTGCTGGTCCAATAAACTTAGTTCATGCATTATGGCATTTAAAGAGACCGCGCACGTATTATATATAGGTTAGCGCGCTAGCTAGATTTATGGTGATCAAACCGCTCATTACCAAAGTGAGCCAAGGCCCTTCCACCTAGGTGCGCGGACCCAGTCCGTCCACCTACACGGCTGAAGCCCAAGCTCCCGTGTTTAATAGGGTACAAGAAGGCGAAAGGCCCCAAGGGTTGGATCTTGATTTACACAGATTTTCATACGCTGAAAATGAACCATCGGTAAGTAAGCAACACCGGCACGGTCAGAGCCTAAATTCGTGGCTTATGAAAAGTTTTATAAACTTTTAAAGAAGTGGTCGAGCCCAGTTCTCAGATTATGAAAAGTTTTACAAACTTTTAAAGCAAAGTAAAGCAAGCAAGCAGAGGTGTTTATGAAAAGTTTTATAAACTTTTAAAGCAAAGGCAAGCAGCAAGTTATGAAAAGTTTTAGAAACTTTACGATAGCAAAGCAAGCAAGGTTTCGAAATGTCTAGAAAAAGATAGTTGTACGCTTTGAGATATTTTTCAAAAAGTAAAACATTTTATAAAGATACACTCACCGAGAGCTCGCTTAGCCTATTATTTGCGCTTAAAACTATTTTCCTATACTGTGCATCACTGACGCCGGAGCATATTAGGATCTTTGACTTTTGTATCGTTGTCAGATACTAACAATCTTTGTGGGCGAAATTTTGAATTTGTATAGTTAAGTATATGTATGTACATAAGGTAGCTTGTGAAAATGTGTCGAAGCCTCGAGGCTCATTTGAAAGAACGTCATTGCCGTCATATTTGGAAAAGTGTGGGCCAGGTCTACAGATTTGAATATGTTTCCTTTATGCAAATGACATATGTCGCTGAGATTTTACCAAATCAAGTCGAAAAGGAAAAAAATTTATACTAGTTTTTACAAGAACACGATCGCTTCTCATGGTATTTAGCCATTAGGGAAGTAACATCGATTGGTGGCTTGACACACCGCTTAGTAAAGGAGAGGTGTTTGAAATGTCTCAAAGAGTCAAGGGACAAATAGGAATCCTCTCAAATGAAGAGGGAGGTCCAAGGCACCACCACGACTCGAAGATAGAGGTAGAGGGTCAGAGGGGGCCAAGAGCAAAGACAGAGGACGAGAGGCACAAAGGTCGCATATAAAGAGATCACCTTAGCTCTTCAGAACGCCATCACGAGCATATGATATGAAGGCTCGTAAATAGATACACTAGAAGAATTGCTGGTATAATTTCTCTTATGGTATTGAAATGCATGCATTAATAGATGACTGGATCAACATTCATATACGATTAAGCATGTGTTCGATAAGATGATAACAATGATAATCTCATATATGTGACATGTAACTGCCAAATTTTAGGGCAGTACATGTGAATAAAGGATAAAGGTTCTATAATTATTCATGATAGGGTTTTTTGCTGATTTGATCGCTTCAACGTTCATTTCATGAATTTGATTTGATTTTGTGGAATGGATTAGTCAGTTTCAAACACTCTGCCATATAATTGATTGTCATAAAAAAGACAAAAGAATGCTTAGATACCGATCAGTTTGAAGTGATAGTACATGGTGTTCATTCTGGCCCAATGTCCAATGTGATTTCAGCTATGCAAGCCCGACAATTGCTGAGAAAAGAATGTGAGGCCTTTTTAGCTTTGGTGCTTGACTCTAAAAGAGGTCAAATAGAATTGGAAAATATTTTGGTTGTGAAAGATTTTTCGGATGTGTTCCCCGAAGAGTTACCTAGTATTCCACCTTAAAGAGAAGTGGATTTATCTATTGAGATTTTACCGAGAACAACTCCTACTTCTAGGGCACCATACATGATGGCTCTAACTGAGTTGAAAGAGCTAAAGATTCAACTACAAGAGCTTTTGGATAAAGGGTTTATCCGACCCAAGAGTCTTAGGGTGCACTTGTTTTGTGCCACATGAAAGAAAGATGGCACTCTAAGGAAGTGCATTGATTATCGACAAATAAATAAGGTGACAATGAAAAACAAATACCCATTGCCGAGAATTAAAGATCTCTTTGATCAGTTAAAAGGAGAGGGTATCTTCTCAAAGATAGACCTGTAATTAGGGTACTATCAGCTAAGAGTAAAAGATGTCGATGTGCCGAAGACAACATTCAGAACTCGATATGGCCATTATGAGTTCTTGGTAATGCCATTTGGGTTGACTGTACAATCTAATAACATTCATGCGGATTTGATGAATAAGGTGTAAGCCAATCTCATTTAGATCATTTGTCATGGTCTTTATTAATGATATATTGGTATATTCCAGAGATTAGTAGGAGCATGAGCAACATTTGAAAATAGTTCTACAGACTTTGAGAGAGAATAAGTTGTATGCTAAGCTTAGAAAATGTGATTTTTGGCTAAAGGAAGTTTCTTCCAGGCCATATCAGGTCTCACGAGGGTATAAGAGTTGATCCCGCTAAGATCAAGCTATGGTGAATTGAAACCACCTCGAAGTGCGTGATCATGAGAGTTTCGGGCCTAGTAGGATATTATAGAAGATTTGTGAAGGGATTCCTGTCATAAATACTTTCTCCACTACTAAATTACTGTGAGTGAGCAAAGTTTGAGCGTGACAAATAAAATGTCAAGATAGTTTTGAGCAATTTAGTTGAATACTAGTCAAGCACCAAGACGAGTCTACCCTAGTAAAGAGTATACTCAGCATGCCAAGAATTGGTCTAAGTTGTGTGTTAATGCAAGATGGTAAAGTTGTGGCATATGCATCCAGACAGTTGAAGCCACATGAATAGAATTATCCTACATATGATTTGGAATTGGCTGCCGTAGTATTTGCTTTGAAGATATGGCGACACTACTTATATGGTGAAAATGCAGAATTTATATAGATCATAAAAGTCTCAACACATTTGTTAACGATAAGGATAATTTGAGACAACAGAGGTGGTTGGAGTTGTTCAAAGATTATGACTGCATAATAGACTATCATCCCGGAAAAGCTAATGTGGTAGCAGAAGCTTTAAGTAGAAAGGAAATGGTAACTTTGTTAATACAGCGTAGTGAATGGAGAATAGTATCTGATGGAGCTATATTAGCTCAATTAAAAGAGCAGCTTGTTTTAAAGAAAATGATTATAGATGCTCAAAAAAATGATGAAGAGATGCAGAAAAAGGTACAATTGGTCAGAGATGGTGATAAGATTGATTTTTGAGTAAAAGAAGATGGAAGTTTGTATTTCCAATAGATTATGTGCCAACCGATATAATGAGTCAAGAAAGTTACTATAATACGGTATGACTGCATCCTCGAGGTAATAAGATGTACCAGATTGAAACAACATTGGTGGAAAGGAACAAAAGAGATGCATGAGCACGTGTCTAAATGTTCGACGCGCCTCAGTCGTGCCGAACACCAAGTTCCAACAAATCCGTTAAATCCCCCTTCCCACCCCTCAATGGAAGTGGGATAACATTACCATGGATTTTATGTCGGTTTTCCCCACGCAAGAACAAAAACATGACTGGGATCACATAGGCTCACAAAGTCGGCCCATTTTATACCACCGGCCAGATTGACTATTTTATGGATCAACTAGTCAATATATGTGGGATGAGATTTGAAGCATTACATGGTGGTCGTTTATTGTGTCGGATAGAGATTCCGCGATTTACATCGAAGCTCTTAAGGAATTACAGCGAATTTAGAAACCCAAATGCCTTATCAGCAAAAGATTCCCAGAGACAGATGGCCAAATCCGAGAGGTTGATTCAAGTGCTCAAGATATGCTTCGGATGTGTGTAATGGAAATTACCGGAAGTGGGATGTGATATATTCCATTGATGTAATTTGCCTATAACAACAGCTTATCAATCAAGAATTGGCATGGCACTATAAGGCTTAGATGGCCTGGATAGAAACTCCTTGTGTATTGTACATAATTAATACATAAAGTGATTGGTCTAGACATAGTAAAAGATACAGGTTTAAAATTTAGGTTATTCGAAAAGGTTAAAGTATCGCCAGTTGATCGATAAAAGCCAGATGCGTCGATTTGAAAAAGAATAGGGATATCAATTTTTATGGGTGATAAAGTATTCCTAAAGGCATTCCATGGAGGAAGGTGCTGATCAAAGAAGAAAGGAAGCCGAACCGAGATCTATCGCCCATATTAGGTTTTGGAGAGAACTGACCAATGGCATATCTGGCATACACTCCCTCCGCAGTTAGCTGGTTAAATGATGTGTTCCATGTGTCTATGCTTCGGAAATACCATTCAGATGAATCACATATCCTAACAGTAGAAAAAGTACAAGAGCAATAGGATTTCTCCTATGATGAAGAGCCAAAGGCTATTATGGCTCGTGAAGTGAAGCAGTTGCGGAATAAACAAGTCTCTGCAAAGGTGCCACTCATGTATGTGTGAAAGCTATCACTGGGAGCCAAAAGCAACTATGAGAGCGTAGTATTCACAACTCTTCGATTTAGGTACGAATTTCGAGGACTTAATTCTTTTAAGGGAGGGAGAGTTGTAATACCCCAAATTATACCATGACAGTTTTATATCATGTTTAGGCTATAATAAAAGTAAATGTATATTTTTCCGGAATAAAATAATGCTACAAAAATTAAATAAGCAAAACCTAGAATTAATACAAAAAGCCAAGGATAAATTAGTAATTTGTCAATTAAGGACCCAAGTGACATAAGTTAAGAAGCTTATATGATAAAGTGGAAATATCTTAAATTAGAGTTGCATATAGAATGAAATAAATGACTTAAATGCAAGAATGCAAAAGAATGCAAAAGGGGTTTTACAAACATGGCCTAACTCCAAAAATGGGATAAGGCCAACAATTGGTCTAACTGGGGAAAAAGCTAGGCTTCCTGTGAGAGAAAGTAATATATATAGAGAAGAGAAGAGAAGAAGAAGAAGAAGAGAAGAGAAGAAGAGAAAGAAAAGAAAAGAAAAACAAGTATGGAATTTTGTATGAAACTTGTTAGGATTTGTACGGAGGTTTAGAATACCTCTTTTTGTGTAGAATCCTTGTTGGAAATAAATCTTTAAGGTATTGATATTTGATTGGTTTGGTTGTGATCCTCAATGGAGGAAAATTTTGTATAGAGAAAATGTTGGGTTTTAGGGAGATGTCAAATCGCTTTTTTAAACCCATGTTTTTGTTTTAGCCATAACTTGGTCATCACTCATCCAAATTGAGTGATTCAAAATTCTGGGTAAACTAGACTTCTAGGAAAAAAAATCTCTATGAAATAAATGTATCCAAATTTGGACTCATTGACCCAAGAATTGGCCAAAAGTGGAGGCTCTATTTTCGTCAATTCCGTTCAGCTTCAGCACAATTTGGGTTTTAGAACAATTTTGGTATTTAAGCCATAAGTTGAGTTTCACTAATCAAAATTGAGTGATTTAAATTTTTGGGTAAACTAGACTTCTAGGGGAACAAATCGCCTTGAAATAAGTGTATCCACCATTCGACCCCATCAACCTAGAAAACGGCCAAAGGGAATAATTTTGTCCTTTGAAATCGGCTTAGAATAGTCCCCCGACCAGAGTAATTCCTGGCTTGTTTAAATTATAACTTGAGCTATAATCGTTCAAATAAGGCTATCACGTACAAACCAGACATCCGAGAGGAACAATCGTCAAGGAAGAAATTATGGTCAAATTATGTCTCTATCATCTCATAAAAATTTCAAATATAGGACACACCAAGATTATGTCCCGAAACTGCCCGCGAGCAACTTCAGAATGTTTAGACCATATCTCCCAAATTAAAAGTCCACATGACATGATTTTTGAACCATAAGAAACTTAAGACATAGGGGTATATTGACTTAGAAGTCCAAATGATACTTTCTCTAATAATCTCGTTTATAGGGTCAAAATAGTAGTCAAAAATGGACTTGGGAAATTGGTTATGGAAATTGAAATTGTATAAAGGCCATATAAATGACATGGAAATTGAAATTATATGAAATAATGCATCATAATAAGTTGATCATGATAACATGTGTTATGAAAGCTAAAGAGAATACACGTATAATTTTGTTATATGAAAAAGTGCAAAGTATAGTTAAATGTTTATAAGAGATTATTTGATAATGAATATCTCATAAGTATACATGATATCAGTAGTTATTCATGTATATAAGATATCTTTTTCTGATACTTGAAATATTGTTGAGAAAACATAATAAAACCGATTACTTGCTTATGACTGGGTAGTTGGATAGATAGGCATGCTTATAAGGATACAGTTGCCGCAACATACAGTTTATAGATATCGTGGCCCCGTTTGTGTTGATGACATAGATCCCGTTTGGATCATTATAGCGGCCTCATTTGGATCATACAGATAGAAATCACTGTCTTGTACAATGATAATACCTTCGGGTACATACAATTCTTTCTCGTATCCACTTCTAAGGTATATGCAGTACAAAACATAAAGCAAATGACAAGAATATGCAACAATTTGAATATGATAAATGACATTATATGACATGATATGAGAAGCACAGCATTGCTAAGGTGGACAAGTATAACAAGAACAAGAAACGAATGTATATGAACAATGATAAGTAAATATGAAGTATGTATAAGCATGTAAATTACATGTATGAAATATGGCTAAGCACGGGTATAAGTATATGATGTGTTAAATGTATATGCATGTATCTAAAGTGCGTGTGATGATCCTTATTAGGGTCGCCCACGAGTATCTATTCCCACGGCCATGTTTCTAGCATGGGGTGTTTTATCCGTAGGCATGTATGAAGAAACTAGAAGCCCGTATTACCGTGATCAAGAACAAAGGGGTCGTAACACAATACTAGCCCACCTAACCCTATGGTCTATTTTGTATATGTATTTGTTTGTAAACAATGTAAAGTTTTTTATATGTTGGTTTATTTGGTGGAGTTTAATATATTTTGTAATCCGTCGCTATAATATATTTCAAGTTAAATGTTTAACAGTATATGAATGAACAAGAATTAATAAAAAATAAAAAATAAAAAAAGAAGAAAAAAAGACACCCTAGCCTCGAAGACCGGTGCCTAGTTGGGGGCGCTGAAACAAAGACAATATAGCCTTGACCGCCTTTGACTCCTCAACTGAGGTGTATAGACACACATAGCCACAACCGCATTCACCCCGAATTATAAAGACACAGGTCAGCGATCGCATTTTGACCTCGGCTATAATGACAATATAGCCGTGGGCAAAAATAAACTCGACTATAAAGACCTTATAGCTATGGTTTATAAGTGTCTGCTACCATAGATCTTAAACTATATTCGCACATCTTACCTTGCTCGTGTCTATAGGATTTATCCAAACCACCTATAGCCATGCCATGCCTTAGTTCCCTTCATCCGCAGCTATATTTTATAGCTTATATATTACTTTTTAGTCGGGATCGGTGACTGCAGCTATAGGTTTTCCTCCTTGTAGTGTATGTTAGCTAAACCTTTGCTATGATCTTGTATAGAACGTTGTAAAGAGCTATAGGGCATAGATACTTAACAAAAATAGGGTTGTCATTCTTGAGGAGTAAGGCAATTAAGGTGTCATTCAAGCCTATCGAAAGGTGTTTGTGATGAGTAGGGGTCCTCCTCATGAGGGCCCCACCTCATTAAATGAAGAAAATAAAGTAAAAAAGGGGGGTTTCTCTTTGATCAAGAAAAGAGGTAGTCGCTCCTTTCTTTGATGAGGAGAAGTTCTCATGAGGACAACTCACCTCCCACTTTCAAAGGATATCTAAAAGGGTATCGCTTTAATCAAGAAAAGAGGCAGTCGCCCCTTTCTATGACTTGGTTTTTTGCCTTTAAATAGGTTTGTTCCTTCTTTAGTATTGGATCATTCGAGAATGTAAGAAGAAAGTAAGGTAGAAGAGAAAATTGTGAGATAGAGCAAGGGGTTCTTTCTTGAGTTTAATACGAGATTTATAGTGTAGCTATCTTTGGATAGTGGTAAGAACTTGGTTATTTTGGGTTTATATTTTCTCTTGTATTGATCTCGTTTTTCTTATGGGCGAGAAGTGAAAATCTATGTAATTGTACAAATTTATTACATAGTGGATTTTTGTCTTGGTTGACTTATGGTTTTTCTCTGGTAAAGGAGTTTTCCAAGTAAATCCTTGTCTCATTTATTTTTCTTAGTCTATTTCATTCCTAATTCTACCGCTGATCTCGGGAGCTTCCTAATAAGTGGTATTTGCTCGATGGTTCCAGTGCGACAAAAATGCCGCGAATGAAGTTTGATGTCGAAATTTGACGGAGAATAAATATTGGTCAGGGCGCGTGTCAAGCGATTTATTGATTCAAATCGGGTTACATACGCGCAGCGGGCAAGCCTACCTGTAATGAGAAAATATCCGACATCTATGATGTTCGGCACCTATATCGTATGGCGACCGATATATCGCCATATTGGTTTGACCGATATATCGTGGAAAGAAGAATGTGGTAATATGCACGCGTTAGTTTAATTTTTCTGTAAAATATCGGAGATATATCGCGATAGTACGATATACTTCCGATATATCGAGGATATATCGATATATCGGGATATATTGGGATATTACACGGATATTAAATGGTCGACGGAACCCGAATTTTTATCCAACTATGGATCGATCAAAACGGTTTAATTTCCGATATCATATTCATGTAAAAATATCCACCGATATATCTCTGATATATCCGATATATTCGTAAAATCCAAGTACCGATATATCTGTCGAAACCGATATTTTCATCCTTGAGCCTACCATTGCCTCTAGTGAATATTCTGCAAGATATGAGGTTCTAAGTCTATCGTAAGTGATGAAGATCGAGGAGCTAGAAAGCTCAGTACCATATATAGTTGTGTTTGGCTTAAGACCAGAACGCGAAACGTCCGTGGATTTCAACCGCTAAGGGACTTCAAGCTTGATGGATGTATCAAGCAAAGTCTTCGCAACTGTTGTACTGGAAGGAGCAATTTCACACAATCGCGCATGAGGAAGGCAATTAGATCTCATACCACATGAGACTTCTCAATGGTATCATTTCAAATCGAGCTATTGAGTTATGATCACCACGAGGATAAGGCATTGCGCCTTATCTGTGGGCCCCTTCCGACCCTATGAACACACATGAAACCCATCTTGATAAATGGGAAAGAGATGAAGTCACCACCCAAACTCGCCTAAAGAAAGAAGGTCGCAAAGGAGAAAAAATGCTTCAACATTTGAAAATGCATTGGTGGTCAAGGAAGGAAAGGTAAAGAATTTTTACAAAAGAAGCCATTTAGGGGTGTGATAATCTCGGGGTACCATCAGAAAAAGTGTCTAAAGGTGGAGTCGGTTTGTACCATTCCAACCCTAAACTAATACAATTGATGATGAGATTCTCTAAGGAGGAAATGTGCATCCTCGTGGTATGTTTGCTAGTTGCCATGGAAAAGAGGGTGTCGTTGTTAAGGGTCCACATTTGCAGGAACACTGCATTGGTTTCGCACCAGGTAACTGCAGGGCGGGAAGATGTTGATACGAAAAACTCCTGGGAAAGCTGGAACAACTGGAGTTGTACCATAGTCAACTAGACAATCAACAAATGGCGACAAAGAAAGTCATGGATATGGTAAAAGTTCTATGTGTTTTATATACTCATTATGGTGGAGTATGGTTCTCAGTTTAAGAGAATGTGGTATTTATTAGACAAAAATATGAAATCCTACTAAAGTTTCAGAAGATTCCCACTTTTAGAAGAAAGTTAGAGTGTTGTAGCAATATAACAAGATTGGTGATGCCCTCAGTGAAGTCGGATGGTGGAGATTGATGAGTAAGGGTCCTCCTCATGAGGGCCCCACCTTATTAAATGAAGAAAATAGCAAAAAGCAGCGGGGGGCAGGGGGCCCACGCGCTTCTTGATCAAGAAATAGGCAGGCACCTCTCTTGATGCGAGAAGAACATGAGACCTCCCACTCCTAATTACATGATAGTGCTCAGCAGGGCCGCCTTGATCAATAGCAGGTAGCACACTTTCTATGACTCGCATTCTCGCCAGAATAGTAGTTTCTTCTTCAAGATTGATCATCGAGAATGTGAGAGGGAAAGGCGTAGAAAAGAAATTGTAGCAAAGAGAGCAAGTGGGGTTCTTCTCGGTTTAATACGGATTTATAGTGTAGCTATCTTTGGATAGCGGTAAACACTGGGTTATTCCGCAGTTTATGTTCTCGCTTTTCTTAGAAGAGCAAGAAAATCTATGTAATTATACAAATTACATGAAAGTGGATATTTTTCTCGTTGGCCTGTGGTTTTTCTCTCGTAAAGGAGCTTCCACATAAACTCGTATTACTTATTTTTCTGCTTATTTCTCTCGTTTCAGTTGATATTTTGCTGTCGATCTCTCTCTTCGATTTCCAACAATTTGGTAGAGCCAAGAGGAGCATGAAATGAAAATGTATGTCCCAATAAGTGTCAAGTGTTGGTAAAAGGTTGGTTGGATTGTACCTATCTAGTCCTTGTGACTTGTTGTGGTGCATCTCATAAACCCCCATTATAAACTCCTCGAGTGTGAAGGGGGCTATCAATGTTTCATTCTGATCTGTAGTCACTTTCCTAGTAATGTAGTTTAGCTCTGGCCTACCATGGTTATCTTTTGTATCAAAGAGATGTTGGAAATATTGAAGTGCCACCCCACACCGATCTTATGGTGCCTCCCACTAATTGTTGTTGTCATCCTGGAGTTTTGTAATCCTTTTAACCCTTTTCTTGAATCCATGCCTGCATTTGAGATATCTCAGATTTTGTCCCCACCCCACAACTAGCGGCTTTTTTGAGCCTAAAAGAGCTCTTCCTATTCAAGTAACTTTGAGAGTTCTTCCTTATGGGATTTGAGCCTTTGCCTGTCACCTGGGTCTTCCTTTCCCCTATAATAACTAATAAGTCCACATCATTTTGTTGTAAGAGATTTTCTTTTTAAATCTATGTAATTTTACTCGGGCCATGCGAACCAAGCCAATAAAAGTGGTATTAAATAGATAGTTTGTTTATCATGTCTCTAGAGTTTTGTGAGCCCATGCTTAACAAATATATGTGTGTGATCTAGGTCATAGTCCTTGATGTTCGGACTATGATCTCATTTGGACTTTAGTTCAATGTGTCCAAACTCCCCCTGTAGCTCTGAGTATGTGTAGAGAGATGTGATATATTTGGAAGAAAGTAAATCACAATAATCAATATTACGCGGGATTGCAACTGCCTGCCATTCACGGTTGTGCCTAGATGCAAGGATTTACTGATCTAATTCAAGATTTACAATTGCCCATGTAGACCCTCTCTACCCACGACCTTCTTGAAACTCAATCACTATAGTGGAATTCAAATGACTCCTTGGCCCTTACAACATCGCACACACATTTCCACATTACATCAATATAAGATGAAGAAAATAAAGAACACCATCTTTCACCAAAGAAGATAAATATAAAATGTGACCATAACCTCCACATTCTTTGCCATGGATTGACTTGTTCCTGGAGTTCCTTATGTCTTGCCAAACTCATAGGATTAAATGTGCTAGATGCACTACTTAGCTCGAGGGTTACATTTCATCGAGTATTCAACCTTTATGGTTCTTCGCATTCTTGATAGTAAGGCCATAGATTATGAAATTTCTATCAATCAACAGGCGCTTTGAACTGCCCTTAGTCCCAATGCTTTCTGGCTTCCTATTCTTTGTTCGCTCTATTTCAAACGTATGTAGAGATCCCATAAGTTCTTCAAGTCTCATATTTTTTTAAGTCTTTTGCCTCCCCTATTGTTGTTGCCTCATATGCAAACCTTGGTGGCAAGGATCTTAGAGCTTTTGAAAAGCTTTTCTTCTGATATCTTTTCTCCAAAAGTAAATAATTCATTTTGACTATGTCGCACAATTTCCCATTGAAGTTGGTAATAGTCTCCTCCTCACTCATTCGCAAGTTTTCAAACTTTGGCTGTAGAAGAAGCCCTAAACTCACCCTGAATGCATCGCCTTCCTTCAAAATTGACACACCTAAGAATGTCCCATGCTTCTCGCTACTTCGCAAGTGAGATCATCTTGAATTGAGAGTGGGATCACCCATTGAAGATCGCATTCTAGTTCAGGAAGTTTGGGTATAGATAGTGTGTGTGTCTTCAAGTAGGTGTTTAGTTTTTGTCATTAGAACAATACTCCTTCAACAGTTTGGTAGGCGGCTTCCATCCAGAATTAATTCCATGCCTTTTCATCAATTGATTTTATGAAGCCACGCATCCTCGCTTTCAAGTATCCATACAAAATTAATTTTATATTTTTTAAAATTAATATAAAAAATTATTTTAAAAACAGTTATGAATGATTTATATATATTTATGTGGATTAATTGCATAATGGCTTAATCTTTTCCATTTTTCTATTTCTTGGTGTCTCGAATCGTATTTTTGTTTAATTAAGTGTCTAAACTTTTTTTTTTCTATTTTGGTGTGTATCAACTTTATTTTTGTTCATGTCAAACTTTTTTATTTTTCTATTTTAGTATCTCAATTTTATTTGTTCAATCATGTTTAGACTTTATTTATTTTGATATCTCAACTTTATTTTTTTCAACTCATGTGTTTAAACTTTTACTGAACAAAAATAAATAGACACCAAAATAGAAAAGTATTAATTCCTATATATATATATATATATATATATATATATATATATATATATATATATATATATATATATATATATATATATATATATATATTGTAACACCTCGAATACACTATAATGCTTTTCAACGTGTTTAGGTATTTTGTAGGCATAAATTGAATTTTTTAATTTAAGGGAATATGGACTGAGAAACCCGGAAATTTTACAAGACATAAGGACAAAATTGTAATTTTGTCAAAAAAATGGACATAAAAGCTGCTGATAAGATTAGAGGCCAAAGTAGAAATAACATAAATCAGAGTGCAAATAATAGAGCGATGGAGGACTAAAAGCAATAAAAGAAAATTAACTATAAAAGGAGGGAGACAAAAATACCCCCATTTTTTGGTCTAAAAGAGAGCTCATAATGGTTGGGATAAAAGAGAGGGAGGAAGAGGAAGAAGAAGAGGGTTAAGGAGGAGTCAAGCAAAGGTATGGATTCTAGTATGATTTTGTATAAAAACTACTGGGTATGGATTGCTGTGGTTTTCTTTGGATATTGTTTTGTTCCTCTAGGGTTTTGTTAGAATACATTCTAACCCTAGATTTTGCGGGAAGTTGGGCTGAAAAACCCTATTGCACACACACACAAATAGATATGGAATCCTTCCTATTTCTATGGTTTTCAGAAAGTTTCAGAACTTTGGCATGAATCCTTGACTTTTGGCTGTGTGGTTTGTTTAAGAAATTTAAAACCACCATTAAAAGTGTTTGTGGAGTTGTTTGAGGGATTCCATGTTGGTTTTTATGAAGGATGGAATAGAAGAGACTTATGAGTAAAGAGAACAGGTTGATACTTATTAGGCAGAACACGGCTCGCACATTGAACAAAAAGACGGGTACCACTTATGCATGTGGGCACAGTACTCATCCAGTGGTACCCATCACCTCCGTAATCGGTTTGGTACCAAGATAAACATAGTGGTACCGCACCACCGGTTCCCCGCAACCCCTGTATTTTTGCATGGCTAAGCTCTAATTTGCATACCGAGAGTATTAGAACCTAATAAAATGATTACCAGGGGTTCGATAAAAAGAAATTAAGTGAAAATGTACCGCACCACACACTCGAAGGGCAAATTTTCATGCCCTTATAATAAGATAGAAGTTTCGACATATAATTATAGAAATGCCTAAGACCAGTAAGATAAACTATTACCATAGATCACTATTTGGCGTATTATTATTCGTTTAATCAGGCTGCTTCGGCACTTCGCTAGTGCTACGACACTTTGTTACATGGCAGCACGTTCCTGATCGAGTGTTTAAGACTCCTCGCTGCTACGACACCTCGTTACGCGGGCAGCACATTCCGATCGCGCTTCGCACTCCGCTAGTGCTACGACACTTTGTTACGTACAAAGCATCAAATTGATCGTTTCAAGACTCCCGCTTAGTGCTACAAGAGATTTCAAGATCGGTGACAAGATCTTCGGGCACTCATTGTGTCGTGGTTTATACTCATAATAGAGCATTATATTGGTCTGTATTTTATAGTTATATGATAAGAACCCAATGACCTAATATCAAGAGTAAAGAAATGTATATTGTTCTGATATGTAGTACCTACTGCACGCCCCGTAAAACATAAGTTCAGAAAACACAATGGTACTTCAATAAGCACAAGCTCGTGAATTCCTACTGAGATCTCAGAACAAGCATAAAGTTGCTCTAAGTACAAGTATGAGTCCCATGTGAGATCTAAAATAAGCATAAATCACAAGTATAAGTAATTGTATGTTTAATATATGAATGCTGAAAATTTGCTATCTATTATTATTATATGCTTACTATAAATGTATATGCATCGATATTATGTTTCCACTGCTGCAGAAAGCTTAAACACGGGTTTTCAACTGTAGGCAGGCCAGTAAGAAGAAGACTCGTGGATTCTCCGTATTCCTCGCTAGGCCAGCCATTGCAGTTCATCACAGGGTTCAAGGTCTGGTAAATGTAAATGTATATAGTTTTTTGTATATGTAAATGGGACTTTAGGATCATGGTATATGATCAGAACACCACTATAGTGGTAGTTTATTGGTATTTTGTATACGATATGTTGATACTATATAAGGATCTGATATACCAATGTTTGATAAAGGTAAAGAGTCCCTTAACCCTCGCTCCGTGCATGACATATATATATATATATATATATATATATATATATATATATATATATATATATATATATAGTGGCATATATATATATATATATATATGTCTATTTACCTACAAACTAAAGTAGTAGGCAAATCAATGATAAGTAAGAATAAATATTTTTACCTACTTAATAGTTTTGTAGGTAAATAGTAGTAGGTAAGTTGTCGCTAATATCTTCCACAAAAAATTGGCAATGTATTTATAGATTGAATCTTTTTGTAGGTAAATATTAGTACGTAAATTGTAGGTAAGTTGTCACTAA